>JAMBLF010001740.1:0-43082 GCA_030578115.1 Leucoptera coffeella
GGTACTTCTGTAAAGTATATTTATACTATGTCTACTGGTTTTAGATTAGGCAATAATCATAATTAAATGTCGTTCGCAAAGGGTCTACTAATTTGACCTTTGATAAAAACTATGTCGCAATGGATAACAGTAATAATAATTAATATTTATGTGCGACCTCTAGAACGCCACACATAGAGAGAAACCTCAGTTGCAATTAGTTAAACATGACCACAGTGAGGCCAGCAAGTAAAAAAGGAAAAAAATCAATATCCTAGAACGCGCAATCAATATATTTAACGGAATCAAGATATATACAAATTTCCAACTCAGGGCATTAGGCTGGGCGAACACCTGCCCAGGTAGGAAGCTACCTCTTTTCCTGTAGGCGTGATGCATAATGTATCTTACCTGTTCCCAGCCCCACTTTAACATCCCTCTCCATAAGCCTTCGCAGCGGACAAAGCCCGGACACGAGTCTAGTGTTGGAGGCGGGGCAATGGGCGATGGCCACGCCCCTTTCCACTAATAGCTTTATTTCTTCATTTGTTAAGTGTATTGCATGGGCCATTATACACTGGAATGGGAAAATAGAGTCTGTGGTAGCAAATTCAATTTGTATCTCTACCTCTTTTATTCTCCTCTCTCTACCAATTAACCCAAAGTACATCTATTACTCGAGTAGTTTCCGTCTCAAATATTTTTATAATAAGTTACAATTCATATTTACTTGCTTCATGTACGTACGTTGAAGTACCTTAATCGCTTTCGGGATGGACTGAACTAGTTTTTATATGACTTCTAGCCATAGGCTAGCAACTTATATTTTTCTATATACAAACCAAATAATATCTATTTGAAAAATATTATTAGAAAAATATAAGTTGCTAGCCTATGGCCTAAAATATATTAGGTAAGTGAAAAAACTACAGAATTCCTAATATACCTTATGTATTTTGTTATATCTAAGACGTTAATAAAATCGTAGTAGTCGTAATCGTAAACTAGTGGAACATTGAATTAATTGGCTGAAGAACTAGCAACCTGCTATCACTAACTTAATAGCAATACTGAAAATGACGATAAAGCTTTTGTATTTGCCAGGTTCTATCCCACTCAAAAGGGAAGAAAGAACGTGATTAAATTATATTTATTTATATAATAAAATTGACTTCTAAAGTTGAGTATAGACTACAGCATATTTTTATATCAGAACAACGGGCAGCCCTAAGATATATTTCAGTGTATGGCATGGAAATGCTTTCGAAATTGAGCCTTTTAACTGTATTGCATTATTCTTTAGAATCATACATTACCCAGAAATGATCGACAAGATGCTATAGTGTGTATCGACGGGCAGACTGACCATGACTACTGCAACGTAGCCGAAACGTCGGGTTAATAAAGGTAATTTTATTATATAAAACTTACGCGATAAGTCCCGTTAATTATTAATCATTAGTATAAATCGCGAATCTCTTAAAACTGTATCTACCATAAGTCAAACAATCAGACTTACCCTGTCATTAAGTATTCCACTTTCATCATACACTTCTGCGTAGCTATTACAAGAAGGATTGATGTTCAACACCGCTTCAATTTCACCATCATTCTCTGATATATGGCTCTAGAAAAATACATTATGTAATAAAACATTTTCAGAATACATTATGCACTTAATCATAAACTGTATTAGGATATTAGAATCAAATTAATATCGTAAATAACAAAACAATGATTACGACAAACAAACAATGATACGTCTTTATTGTGGTAGTCAGAGACTTGAGGTAGTGAACCGTATCGCCGTATATAGGGACTGGCTATTAGCTATCCTTCGGGATAGGCAGGTTTCCTCACGATGTTTTCCCTCACCGAAATATATATATAGTATATATTAATAAAAGTTGGTATCTTGTATGTACTAGAGTTGATTTGATGTACTACAATATTACATAAAACTTCAAGGGGAAACATTCTGAGTAAACCTTTAGAATAATTCATTTCTTTCTATGAACTGCATACCTAACATACCTAGCAATGTATTGTCAGTCACTTTGAGTACTGACTAACTGTCAGTCTTTAAGAAGCTAAAACCTTAAAGATTACCAAGGTAATTAACCCTTTGACAACATTGAATGAGTAACTGATTAATAATAATAATAATATTTGGACATTATTAGACCAGTTCAACTAGCCCCTTGGTAAGTTCATTTAAGACTTGTTTTAAGGGTACTAGTCAACGTATAATTAAGAAATGTATACATATTATATATAGATAAATACATATATAGCATATATAATCAATGACCAGACTGGAAAGCAGTAGAAAAGCGTTGTTCTAAACTCTGCCTCCACCGGGAATTGAACCCGGGACCCCACGATTGGCGTTCAGGTGTCTAACCGATCGCGCCACGGAGGTCGTCAAATGAGATTGATGATGAGGATTGTAAGGTATGGGTTACCTGTATCCGGCACTGGTATTCTTTGGCTATTTCACTGAGTTTAGTCATGAGTTCTTTGTCACAACTGAGTGCAAAACGAGGAGTTATCACAGGTTGTACCAAGTCATTCTGTAAACATACAAACAAACATATGATTATGTTCTTTAATCCTTTTGAGGTAACTAGAAAGCTGTTTCTATTTGTCCCAATCCTGACAGACCACTTTCGCTTCATTGACACTCATACATCTTCTCATACACACACGGCGGTTATAGGTACACCTAACGTCACCTTTTTACAATATAGCGTCTATCTGACTGTTATGTGTCTTATTAGGCCGACCCCTACGTAACCGCCTTCCTCTTCACTCATATATATTCCTTTTGTCAATCTGCTATCATTCATCCGCATAACATGTCCAAACCATCGAAGCATGCTCTTTTCAATCTTAGTCACTACATCTTCTTTCAAACCGCAAACCAAATGGTGCTATTTCACTTAATTTAGCTAACTAATCGCTCTAGTATTGACAAATAAAAAAGTGACCTCTATTATTGAGAAGATGCACGATTTAAGTCACGCCATCTGTTTTTCCAATTTGGCTTTAAAAATAAGCGGAGTAAAATAAGAAGTCAGCTCTTACTAAAAAATCAGTATGGGATGGGGTATCTGTACTGTATTATTATATTATCTGTGCCGCAACCTTCCCTTATCACACTATTTTTAATTCTATCATTCAATGACACTCCTGACATGCTTCTCAGTGACTGCATTTCGAGGGCATTAAAAATAAAAATAACCACATGGTTCTCAGTGACTGCATTAATTATATAAATAATCCCCTTGAACCATCAAACTAATATAAAAAATAAACAAGTTACCTTCATCCCTAAAACATGCTGAACAAAAAGTTTTGTATCTTCAACCTCCTTTCTAGTATCATTGTAATAACCGGCCTCATTTTGCAGGTTCATACTAACTTTTCCCACTAAACCTCTTTGGTGATGTTTGACAACTGCATTGACAAGTTCTAAAGTTCCCTTCAGATGTATGGTGCCAAAGTAACAGGCTGTGGTTGTGCCATTTTTAAGGAGTTTTTTCTGTAATTAAGACAAAGGGTAGGTTTAGATTTTTGCTGAAACATGTTTATACGCCACTGACAGGGAGAAATGGCGACATTAGGGGGGCTATTTCCAAACATTGGACTCATGCAGGCTGATGATAATGATGTTTGTATCGCATAACTATATGGATAGGTAGATAGGATGGTAAAAAGAATGCAGTATAGTATTAATCACATTGTGGTAGGCTAAGCTTATGATGTAAATATAATGCTGATCAGTATAAATGGACTACATACACAATACATACATCTCATGGAATCTATGATATCTATTGGCAATATGTTAGCCAGAGTCACAGATAATATAATACAATACAGTAGCCAGAGTTAAGCTTTATCTGAATCAGGAATAGTTTGAGATTCCAAGTATTCTCCATCATGAAAGAGATTGAACAACATGAGTAACTAATACATACACATTTATTTCAGAATGCACTTACAATTTGAATAGACATAACGTAAAACATCCCATATCACTTACTTTTTGTATTACTTGGTCCTAACAATATTCAGTGTATTAGAGACTATCACAAAGCACACATTTAAGAAAAAGGTATTTGTCACACACAGTAAAAGTGAAACTTTTTTCAATATGTAGACATGAAACTAAGTACTAATCCTGTAGCATTAATGATGTTTAGTATGTAATGCTGACAACACAACCAAAAGGGAGTAATAGTACTTATACATTCACATGTCATCACAACGGTCACACAACACAGACAAAAAATTTCAGTTGTAATAAAAGTTTCACTATAATAATACTTACAACAACTTTATCATACACTTTAGCTGCAAATGTCAGATCATCATATCTCTTTTCTAATGGAAAGGTGTATTTAGCCAGCCATTCAAGCAACGGTTTATCCAACCCTAATCCAATATTAGGGTACTGAGACGCATGAGTATGACAATCCACGAAGCCAGGTATCAGGAATTGGTCCTCAGTTAAATTTGATACTACATAGTCAGTCAAAATGATGGTTTGGGTAAACTGTTCATAATCAGCTTTCTTTCCAATTTTAGTTATCTGTAACAGTAAAATTAATATATGTAGGATGTATGTGGTTATAAGATTGGTAATGGTAATTATTACATACATAATTCACATTCTAATCCCTTTCGGGGTAGACAGAACCTAGGAGACATGAAAACATCTCCTCGGTCACTTTTAGTCCCTTATTAAGACTTTAACATCACTTGAAACATTGAAACAGGTTGCTAGCCCATCGCCCAGAAGCTTCTGTTTACCCCTCTTCTCTTTGCCTTAGTTAGTATTCTTTTTACGTCCCTGACTAATACGGGACTCACTGGGTAATGATTATGAAGTGAAAAGTGGTTTAAATATACCTTTTTCCACTTATATGATAAGATGGATGGATATGCTATGCTAACTTATCAATATATGACAGACATTGTAATCCATCATTTAAGAATTTATTTCTAGATTTCAATATTTAAATTCTGCTGATATAAAATTGATGAGGTTAGTGAAATCATGATAAAACATAAATATAGTAATTATTAAGTTCATTAATTTATTTATTGTGGAACTTTAACCTCATTTCCAAGTTATGAAAAAACAATTGATAAAAAGCAGTGAGCAAAAATTAGCCTTACCTTTCCGTTTTCAACACAAATAAAGCCATCAACAATATTCAATTCTTTCAAGGCATTAGTGGACACAATTAAACCATTAAAAATTAATTTAGCCATTCTGTAATTTATAGTTTACTTCACTTGTGGTTTGCACAGCTACAGACATTCGACTTAAAGATAAAGAATGTCAGTAAGGTCGGATCGTGTACAACTTTGTATTTTGTTGCTCATAAAATATTAGCCGATAAAGTTTGAAAGTACCTACTTGAACGGTGATTAGATTAATTAATTTTATGCGTCTCGTTCTAAAACTATGACAATATACCGACTGGTCATTGAGTAGAATAAAATATTCTTTAATTTGTCATGGTTATCGTCGTAATTTTAAGCAAATATTAATTAGTAAAACTTATAAAACAAAAAATATTAGTATATAAAAGTTTTATGTTAAGGTGCGCAATCATATTGCTTAAGATTAATTATTTTAACGAGTACTAAAATATAATTAGCTTTTCACATCACACGACAACTATAGAACTAATAAATAATAAAGTAAACTAGTCATTATTAAAATATTTATGTTTTTTACGGCACTTTGAATATATACAATTTATGACTGACGTTTAAGTTAATATCATCCCCTCTCGTCCCTCATAGTTTGAGATTGTTGCTGTCAAGCAAATGTCAAAAGTTTTGTTTACAAGCTTGAGAGCGCGCCAAGATAATTCATTGAATTTCAGTTTTAGGAAGTGAGCGCGCGTAATTTCAGTGTTTTAAAAATAACATCTTAATTTTTGAATTATTTACATTTAAATTATCCATTATGTCTTCTGATAGCTCGGATTCAGAAAATGAACGTATTAAAACCAATGATGATTTTAGTTTTCTAACAAAAAGTTTTCATATTATTAAAAAGGAGCTAAATAAACCTCGGCCAGTCATTAGATATAAAGATCCAAAAGAACTTCAGGTAAGTGAAAATATTTAAACAATAGTAAAGTATAATATATGGTTAGCGGTTATTTATTATAAATAAACATATATTATTTAAAATAATAATTAATATTCCCAACTTATTAATTTACAAATATTTTGAATGATTCGAAGACTCTATGTTAATATTTTTATTTTTATTCAGAACAAATTATCATAGATAAGTCATGGTAGGTCTACCTTTAAAAAATATACTAGGTAGATATTAAATTTTATTACTGGAATTAAATTATATATCTTCACCCAATACAATATTATTGTCACGATTCTATTTTTGGCAACCACATACTAAATTTCTTCACGTAATGTTACCCAATAAGAGCTTATTGTGTGTGACACCATTTGTAAATTTTATTCTGAATTCAAATGTGTCTGTATGTCGACACTTCAGAGAATAATTCAATATTTGCACCACTAAGTTTGAAGATATAGAGTCAACAATGATACATACATAGATAAACTTAACACACGATTCCCGTAACGAGGTAGACAGACTGATGATAACCACCTGAAACAGCAGTAGGTAGTGGTTTGTAGTCAAACACGAGATGGGTGTCCCTGTTATTTATAAAGTTAACTATATTAATTTCTACGGTTTTCGGAATGAAAAGAATTTCGGAGATATAGTATGTATAGTTTGAGTTTGTAATGACAACGAATATTAGAGGTTATTAGACCATCGCCCAATCAATTAATTCCATTAAACTATAGTACTATAGTGACCACCTATCGCATGAAATCTAATTAGCATTATCAACATCAATTAAAGAAAACGAGACAAAATCAAAGTATAAAACAGCTTAAAAAGTTACTATGTGCGTAACTGCTATTGCATAATAATATAATAGTGATCATTAGGTAGGTATTTTATAAACAAAAAATGCAGACTTGTGCATTACCTTTTTTAGTGAGCATTTAAATCAACATAATGATCTCAAGTATGTTTTTATTCACTCGTGTGTTTTTGTCTATGCACATACATATAATATACACTGTCTGTTCTTTCTAGGTTAGCCAAGACATATTTTTTATACTAAGGGTCTAGGAAACTTACGTAGATACATATTATGCCCTTCTGTCAGTCAGATTTGTCAGGATCGATTTGGATGGGGATCCGTGATCTCTGGTCACCACTCTACTGAAAAACGTGCGTGATGTATATGTATGTAAGACCAAAGGTGTATGTTTCTTTAAAAACTAAACCCGTTTATAACTAAATAGTTATACCTTGGTTTATGTACAAATAAGGAACGTTAAGTTGTATCCTGTAAAACACTTAAAGTTTAAGAACAAACTTCCGTTAGTATTTTTTAAGTACTTAAGACCTTAACCTCACTCTTTCATTCATCAAAGCTTGCTCTATTATATCTTAGGTATGCATATATACAATCACACCCGAGTCCCTACTGAGGACTAGACAGAGATCACGGATCCCTATTTTTCATGCTCCTGACACATTCGCTTCATTGACATTCATACACCTAAATATCTTAGACAAGTCCCGTTTTCATGTAATATAAATGTAATGAAATGCTTTTTATTCTATACTAGTGACCCGCTCCGTCTTCGCACCGGTATAAAATATATAGCCTACTCCATCATGTAATGAATGTTATTATACATATAAACGTTCCTCTTGAATCACTCTATCTATTAAAAAAAACCGCATCAAAATCCGTTGCGTAGTTTCAAAGATTTAAGCATACAAAGGGACATAGGGACAGAGAAAGTGACTTTGTTTTATACTATGTAGTGATAAGTAACATAAAATCACTTATTGAAAGTAAAAAAATACATTTTACATGAAAAATTGTCATTAAAATAAATAAATCTTAAAAAAACTAATTAAAGTATTGGCATTCTATTGGTAAACAAAAAACCTGCAGAGAAGAAATGCCTAGAAACTCGGCTGACATTATTCAATATAAAGAGTTTATACACCTTCTCATACACAGAAATCATTTGTTTTCTAATCGGATGCACGTGTAGAAAGATAGCTACTTTACAATTATAACATTGCAGACAAAATGAGATAAGATATACTGATAACTAATTTTTTAACGTCTGTAACATTATATGCAATGGATAGTGTTTAAAGAAGCATCAGATAATACGAAAATGCACTCCTAAAATACTTAATAGTACACCAAAATAATACAGTCCCAACCCAAACCTAACCTTTGCTGTGCATACATACATACGCTTCACGACTTGTATACACTCGCCCTTTTTTATTATGGCGGGGTAGTCAGAGGCTTGAATGCTCATCTCCGAAATTTCGAAGGCTTGTTAGGTATGGGTCATTCGAAGCCCGCGTATCACTAGATAGACAGCACCCAACGTGATAAGTAGTGAACCGTATCACCGTATATAGGTACTGACTATTACCTATCCTGAGGGATAGGCAGGTTTCCTCACGATGTTTTCGCTCACCGTTAGCGACTTTGCTGTGCGTTTAGCTATATTTTGGTGTACATTTCAGTATTTTTGATGTGCATTGAATTATTTTCATATGGAACCTGCCATTTTACTTGCATTAGTGGTGGATATTGAACTTAGGGGAATTGAATGTAAGAGTATTGGGTGATGGGCTAGCAACCTGTTTTTAATACTCCATATTAGAGCCATAATAATAGACATTACTTTATCTTTAAGTTTAATAAAGATATGAAACATAAATTATGATAGTTATACTAAAGAATAGAATTACTACCTTCGCAATTGTGGAGATGGAAACCTGAACCTCTGACTACCCCGTAAGGGTAACGGTCGTGAACGCGTTTGTATTTTTTGTCACAGTAAATATATGAAACATAGATAATTGTAATAGTTCTACTAAACGTGACCAAAAGATAGAGACTGAAGTTCTGCTACCCCAAACGGGATGAAAGTCGTGAATGTTTCGTATTATAAGTAGTTAAAAAGAGCGGTGATAATCTGGGGCTTGAAAATATGGTATACAATGCCAATCTGCTTGACACGAGATGTGACTGATTGCTATAGTAAAAGGTTTAAATGTTATTGGGCGATAGGCTAGCAAACGTTCATTAATTACATAAAATGTAGAAATCAAGCCTCAGAATATTGCCCATCAGTTTAAGGGACTAAATACGTGAAGAAATTTAGAGAACTAACTAAAATTTCATTACAAGGTTACTAACAAAAGTTATCTAAATAATTTAATACCGATATCACTTTTTTAATTGTTCACAAATACTCTATTTGCGTTGAATATTTACTATAATTTAAATATTACATTCATGACATCAAAACCTAAGTATGACTTAGGAAATATTATGTTTCTGAAGTCCTGTCTATCCTGAAAAGGATTTACTTATACTTATATAAAATTGTAAGTAAGTACTAGCGTATATTTGATAAGTGACGGAAAGGTTTCCTGTTAGGGTGACTTACATACATACATACGCATTACGCCTGATTCCTTGTACAGGTAGGCACAGCTCACGGATCCCAATTTGTTCCGATCCTGACAGACCACTTTCGCTTCATTGACACTCATACACCTCCTCATACACACTCGGCGGTTATAGCTACTCCTAACGTGTGTACATTAAAATAAAATAAATAAACTTTTAATTATTATGCAATTCACATAGATATTTCCGTATCTTTATTTGTGTATATGTAATTATGATATGAGGAAAGCAAATTTACAATTAACAAATTGTATTAGACAAATAATTGGTTGTTTACTTTTAGTCCCGAGCGTGTTGTAAAAGGCGAATAAGGGACTAGGGGTAAATGGAATCTATTGGACTGCTAGCTAGAAATCATTATAATATTCCACTTATGATCTTTATAACCTGGCAGTATTGCTAAGATGACTGAAGGCATGTATGGTCCAGCGTGATAGATATATAAGCGTCATAGTTAATATATGTAGACTTTGATATTTAGTCTTTATATTTAGAACTATAAGACTATAGTTTTATTTAACAAAAAGAATGTGAGTTTACGGAACCTAACAATAACAAGTTGATAAATATCGAGACTAAATAATATTTAATTTTATTAATGAATGAATAAAAAGTATAATTACGCTTTGTAATGTTAATTATAATATGTATCTATACGCTTAAGTTTTATTATTACAAAGTAATTAGTTCGTTAATGGTCACACTTAGTGTTCATGTTCGCGATAATATATAAACAAAAGTTCTCTTTTTAGATAATTTTAGCCGCTATCAAATTTTATAGTAAGACCAACTATCTGTGAGTAAAAACGTATGAACTTTGTTTACACGTGTACCGTAAAAACAGGTAAATTGAATGAAATAAAAGTCTTAGCTACTATCACATCAATACACACATGTACAAGATATTTACACCTCTAATTCCCGAACAGGATTACAGAAACTATCGATCGCAAAAGTAGAACGATCCTGACAAATCTCTTGCCTCACTCCCATCCTATAACTGTTTTATGAATGCTCTTCTGTCCTCCACACTATGTTCACCACATGCCTTAAGAAGATTATTTACAATTTGATCTGTATAAGGTGTTCACGATCTACTTTTTCATTACCGTACAACTTGGCTTTATTAATTGCTTTCGTAACCCTCCTTTCATTCATCTTAGCATCTTTTTCTCAATTTTCGTCACTACATCTTCCAGACCGCTTTGTTCTCGTATTTCACTATTAAGATATTCTAAATCTCAAATATAACAGTCAGATAGACGCTATATTGAAAAAAGGTGACGTTAGGTGTACCTATAACCGCCGAAAGTGTATGAGAAGATGTATGAATGTCAATGAAGCGAAAGTGGTCTGTCAGGATCGGGACAAATGGGGATCCGTGATCTCTGCCTACTCCTCTACAGGGAATCAGGCGTGATGTGTATGTATGTATGAAAATCTCAATTTTTCCATACGTAATGGACATTGTTGTTCAAAACACTGAAACACCAAAACTGTACAACAATCACAATTGAATTTTTTTAGTAATGAAAGTGAAAGGTATTTTAAGTTAGATTAGTCGCAATATCAATTTATAAAATTCCTTTATCTTTGGTTCCAAAACCGTACAAAATTTGAACGTAACGTTTTTCAGAACCTTCCTTCTAACCTCATTAAATTCTGACCTATATGATCAAGCAGAAAATAAATAAATAATGAAGTTGAATGGGCATGCAAATGATACTAAATGCAATTTACAACAAAGTACAATCTTGGCTACTTAAGATAAGAAAAATAATGAATTATAGGAGTTCAATAGAGTATCGCTTATCACTTGCAAGAGGCATAAACCTTTTCCATTGAAACTGATAACAGATTATTAGCACAACGTATCACCTTGTAGACTTAGGCTAGACTATAGGTCATAGTCCGACTATTTGATTAAAGGCCTGAGATGGGCTAGCAACCAATATTAATGCCATTAGCACACTGATTAACGAAAACGGTTGACATTGGAAGTACCTATAACCGCCGATTGTGTATAAGGTGTGTGTAGGTCAGGATCAGGACAAATAGGCATCTCTGCCTTTCCCTGTACAGGGAATCGGGTGTGATGTGTTTGTCTGTATGTACCATCCAAGGTTATGTGTAACGTTTTCGAATTTCTGTCTATCCCGAAAAGGGTAGACGGACACGAGTACGTGTTTGAGAAAATGTAAGATTTACAAAATCTCCTTTGTCTCTTTTAGCATGCTAAATGCGGGATAGACAGAAATTCGAAAACGTTACACATAACCTTTGGCATAACTATCATTATGTACATAATCTATGTATAGTATAATTATCAAGGTCGTGATGTCATTTTATTTTTTTTAATAATATTTGGACATCATTACACCAATTGAACTAGCCCCTTGGTAAGTACATTTAAGAAATATATACTTATTATATATAGATAAATACATATAAAGCATATATAATCAACGACCAGACTGGAAAGCAGAAAAAAAGCATAGTTCTTAACTCTGCCTCCACCAGGAATCGAACCAGAGACCTCACGATTAGCGTTCAGGCGTCTAACCGTTCGCGCCACGGAGGTCATCAAATTAATTTCAATGAAATATTTGGTCACAGATTGATGTCTCATTGTCTAATAATTTCTATTGACCTCTAGCCCCTTTGTCACCACTTACAACATCCTTTGAAAAAAAGTACCTAGTTAGCATTATTGAGGTCCAAGATTAGTATTTGTCGTGTATACATACATACATATACATCACACCTGATTCCCTGTAGAGGGGGAGGCAGAGATCACTGAAGCCCATTTGTCCCGATTCTGTCAGACCACTTTCGCTTCATTGACATACATACATCTTCTCATACATTCTCGGCGGTTATAGATACACCTAACGTCTCCTTTTTTCAATATAGCGTCTATCTGACTGTTATATGTCTTATCATGCCGGCCCCTACGTAACCGCCCTTCCATTTCACTCATATATATTCCTTTTGTCAATCAATTTTTGTAGTGTATGTTTGTAAAATTACTTCTAGTAGTAAGCGGTTTGGACTCAAATAAATATTTACTGCCTATCCCGTATACAAATTTTCCACTAAACATTTCCAGTCAATTATTGGACCAGATCATAAATAAGTTAATGTGTGCCGATGCCTGATAAATGTGCTTGCTCTATCTAATGGCCAATAAATATGTGAATGTAAACAAAATGATTTGTTTACTCTGTTTAAGAGACAATCACGAGACGTAATAGGCGTAAATAACGTGTTCTTTAACCGAGGGTTAAATGGGCGAGTTCAATCACCTATATATAATTAGTAGTAAATAAAAATAATTTGCAATAATACTTTCTCTCCTACATGTTTTTTTTCACTTTTATGTTACAAAATACATATATTAGTAATTTTTCATTTAAACTTTGCTAATTTATATAATAAAAAAGAAATTGAAATGATATTTATAACCTTAAAATTAGTTATAATAATATAATTATAGTTTACAATAATTTATCCGAACTATTCTGGCAGTTTTATTTCTGCATTGCAAAATTACATTTACTTTTTTATCATTAAACAATTTTTTTTATTTTTAAATTCTTCTGTTCATTTATTCTTAGTTTAAGGCCCTGTATACCAATCTCATCGGGATAAACTCGTAAATTATCCATTGCTTATTAGTCAATAGTCAGTTATTTACATAAATGTGGCTTTGCCTTAATTAAGACTATAACAGTCAAAAGATTCTTTATCTGAAATTTGATTACCCCAGAAAACTTTCATTTGATTTTGACCAAAGTTTTAATCTGGCTATACTTTTGAACTCTATGTTGATGACAAAAGCAACAGAGGGAATGTTGTGTCTCAAATGATAATAATGAATATAATAAGACAAACAGTCAAACGCGTTCACGACTATTCACCCTTGCGGGATAGTCAGAGGTTTAGTTTTCCATCTCTTTAATCGCGTGTTGACCAGATAGTCAGTAATCAATGTGACTATTACCTGATCGGGGAACAGGTAGGTTTCCTCACGATGTTTTTCCTCACCGTAGTATTCATATGCTTAATAAATCATTGGTCTAGTAATACAGTCTGTTAGTTATCAGTTAGCCTGACGTTACTATCTAGAATGTAAGTGTGAGATAATTTTCTTTCACTTTCTGCCATATAATTATGAGATAACAGGACGTTATCTGCAAATCAGTTAAGTTCTCTCGTCAAATATTAATTAACCTTATCTCTGAGAGATAACCTTTAATTATTTGGAGCTTAGGTTAGATAGTTAGGTTAAAATGTACACGTAAAAGGTGACTACTGATACATACATCCATTCGTATACTCACGACCTATATCCTTTTCTAGGTGGAAAGAACCTCGGAGCCGTAATTTCATTTTGTGCTTAATATACGAGTATGTCACTATCGTGGTTGTTAGTTATATCGCAGTTATGGCAGCTTACTATGCCATCACACAATGGATGTTAATTAACACTTAAGTAGTCTCGTAACATCCCATGCAAGAAAACCATCAAGTTATAATTCCCATGCTAGTCTGGGGAGTAAATAGATTGTTAACTAGCTGCCGTTCTTTCCGCCCTGTCCCAGGTGGTGACTGGGGGGAATGGACTCTATTGTGCAATGTAGTAGTATTTTGACACTATTTCATAAGTGTCATCAAATTCGTAAAAGTGACCAAGGCGATTATGTCAAGAAACTTATGGATATTAATGTACATGTGTGTATGTTACATTATATAAATAAACATAAATATAAATTCAAGTCCTTTTATAGCTTTTGGGCTGAACAGAACCTTGGAGACGATAATATTTAGGTGGTAGGTTGCTAGCTTATCTCCCAATAGATTCCATTGATCCCTGATCCCTAAATCGCCTTCTACAAAATACCGGGAAGAACGGCAGCTAGTTAGCATTCTTGCATCCATATAAATATAAGACCATATATGTATAAACATAGTACACGCATGTAGGTATATCATTATATAAACTTCCACTTTATCCTTCTTCACATTCCAGTCAATTCTTCCTCTGAGCGTCGCAGAAGGAGTGCAGACTGAGAAAGAGTTAGAAGAGTGCGTGAAGAAGGTGCTCAAGTACAGCGTGAAGACCAGCTGTCCCACTTTCAGGAACCAGCTTTACGGTGGCACTGACCCTTATGGATTGGCAGGGTCGTGGATTGCAGAGGCTTTTAATACTAGCCAGTGAGTTTTTGGTCTGAATAGATGTTTTTTAGTTTGTCGTGAAAGGGTATGAGATAAATAATGTTATTATTTTTTTATTCTTCAAGACCTAGATACGTTAGTGTGTTTTATCTGTATAGGTAATAGTCAGTATTTTTGTATATCAACGGTACTGACTAACTGATGAAGATGGTGACATATTTTTGTAATGACGATGGTTGTCACTTAAGTTTTAAATTATTATTAAAACGTTCATCGTCGTGAAGCATAAGTAGAGTATATACGAAATGATGTGATATTTGTCAGTCTGCCCGTGAACATGGCTGCTGCAACGTAGCCGAAACGTCGGGTTAATAAAGGTAACTTTATTATATAAAAACTTACGCGATAAGTCCCGTTAGTTATTAATCATGATGTGATATTTTGTTTGACATTCTGATGTGTATATATATATGTCTACACGTGATTAGTACCTAGATTGTCATTTCAGAAAAAAATCAAAAGTTATGTACCGGGAAGTGAACTCAGAACCTTCTTATAAACGTGACTGATGGGTTTCCATATTCTTTTTCTAAGCCCAAGGTTCTATCTACCTTTTCGGGGATAATCACTCTGTATATGTACATAGTAGACAGAAGGACACCAACTATCACATATTAAATTCAAACATGTAGTTTAACCACAAACTTTTAATTCCAAGCACTAAGATTAGCACATAGGTTCTAAAATTTGAGACCTAGTTAGCCTTCGTAAGGCTTTTGAACCTACGTTCTTCCGTTCACTTGAAACCTAGGTACTAATTTGGTACCTAAAGTTAATTAAGTCGATATACTTGTTGTGAAATCTAATATTTATGTATGTATTCGTATACGAGTAAATACATACACTTTAGTTCTTTTATATCTATTGAGCTGAGTGTAAATAGATACATATATAAGCATAACGTCTGTTTTTCTACAGAGGGATGTCATAGATCACGGTATCCAATTTGTCTCGAAACTACCAAACCACATTTGCTTCATTGACACTCATACACACTCAGTGGTTAAAGGTACTTCTAACGACCATCTTTTTCGTGTGTCTTCAATTTAATAGCCATACGACTTATTAGGCCGACTCCTACGTAACTGCACCCCACTACGTTTATAACGGGGCAGGCAGATATGTGTATACACATGATGTGCCTGTAATATGTGCCTGTAAGTACAGGTATTTTTTATAAATAAATACATATATTCACACCTCTACATCCCTAACGGCATAGGCAGTGATTATCGATCGTCACTTGGAACGATTTCTTGCTTTACTTAAATCCATTAACCTTCTTATTCATTCTCTCCTGTTCTTCAGTCTGCATACACCAGCCTTTATTTTTAAACACTCGCGATTTATACTCATTTATTTACTATGTGAGACCGGGTCGTATCACGATAAATTAATAAAGATATCTGATAACCTTTAATTTGCCGGACATTTCGACCCAGTTGAATAGGCAGTGGTCTTAGTCTTCCCGCGACTACAGCCTTTGCAACTGGGTAGAAACATCCTGTAAAATAAAATTTTTTACATCTTTATTAATTTATTGATACGACCCGGTCTCACATAGTAAATAAAATGAGTATAAATCGCGAGTATTTAAAAATACCTGTCATTTTGTTTGATCAAAAAAGCTTAACTATCATTATTCTACAACTTAATACTTAACAACATCTCCAAACCTCGTACCCTTCCAGGTATACCTTCGAGGTGGCTCCAGCCTTCACCATGATCGAGATGGAGATGGTAGAGCACGCCCTCAACCTCTTCGGGCTGCAAGGAGGTGATGGCATCTTCAGCCCCGGTGGAAGCATGTCCATGCTGTATGCTATTAGTGCTGCCAGGTAATAAAATATTATATAGGTCACTATTACGCCAATTGAACTAGCCCCTTGGTAAAGTAAGACTTGTGTTTATATTATATAGGACACAATTACAGCAATTGAACTAGCCCTTTGGTAAGGTAAGACTTGTATTAAAGTTCTTGTGTACTAGTCAACGTATATTTAAGAAATATAGACAAACAAAATATGCACTTTATACGGAATCACACTGTATAAGAATATTATACTAGGTCAGGTTTAGAACTATCGGTTTGTTCCTATGGCTATGGCTTACCACTTGTCTTGTGGTTGTTTTTATACATACACATCACGCTCATTTCCCCATAGAGGGGTAGAAATCACAGATGCCCATTTGTATATGCACCGATGGACTTATGTTATACATATATGTTACGATTTTAGAATGTTGATATTCGACCCTCCGTGGCACATACAGTTAACCAACGACGTTAATAATGAATCCCTAGTTCGATTCCCGGTATAGGCAGAGCTAAGAATCACTCTTTTATTTGAATCCCTTCATATATAATTTATATATTCATCCCTTTCAGATACCGAGCGTATCCAGAGGTGAAAACAAAAGGGATGAGAGGTTTACCTGAACTGGTGATAATCACATCAGAAGACGTAAGTTCTAATAATAATATTTGGACATTACACCAATTGAACTAGCCCCTTGGTAAGTTCATTTAAGACTTGTGTTAAAGGTACTAGTCAACGTATATTTAAGAAATATATACTTATTATATATAGATAAATACATATATAGCATATATAATCAACTACCAGACTGGAAAGCAGTAGAAAAGCGTAGTTCTTAACTCTGCCTCCACCTGGAATCGAACCCGGGACCTCACGATTAGCGTTCAGGTGTCTAACCGATCGCGCCACGGAGGTCGTCAAAGTTACATGTATGTCTATCTGCTCTAGTTTTAAAAAGTAACTAAAGACTATATAGGTAATTTAAGTTAGTAATTGTTAGTATACATCACACGCATTATAATTACATACATATATTCACGCTTCATCCCCAACGGTATAGGCAAAAACTATAGATCGCCACCTAGAACAATCCTGACAAACCTCTCTTGCTTCACCCTTCTCATATATTTTCTTCTGTTCTTCACTAAGTACACCCGCCTTGAGAAAAATGTCTCCAATTTGATCTGTATAAGTACGCGGCCTACCCCGTCCAACTCTATCTTCTACTTTGGCTTTATAGATTACTTTTGTAACCCTCCTTTCATCCATCCGGTCCATATGCCCAAATATTTTGCATTATAATTACATACATATAAATTCACATCCTGTTCTCTTAAGTGTTGATAGAACCTTAGTAGTATGTATTGTACGTATATATGTTGGTTATCTTGAGCCTAAATATCAATATTATCATTATTAATTAAGAACAGTTATTTCTTGTTATACATATTAAAAGAAATTACTAAACGGGATATTAATATCTCTGCCTACCCCTCTACAGGGAATCAGGCGTGATGTGTATGTATGTACAAATTAAAACTTTAAACTTAAACTACAAATATAAAATAATTACATAGACAATATCTTTGTAGTCATCGCTGTCAGAGGGTGGTAGGGTTCCCAAGACACTGATAGCATTCCCCTTCTCAATAGCAATGATTAGTAAATCAATATAATAATATGATATATTTGTCACCAGTAGCTATTAGCCCTATTTATCTATGAATTAATTTCTATTGGTACATATTCCGGCGGGATTTGAACCCTGACCCCACTGATTCAGAGTCAAGGTCTCAGTGACTAAGTAACATCGATTATAGTAGGTATTCAATGGAAATATCGAGACCTAAATTCATAGGCATAGGTTTCTAGTGTAGAACAGTACTGCTATCGTACGAGAGATGGGCACATCCACGAACCAAATATAAAGAGGACCCGGCGTAAGGCGCGGTCCCCGTTACGCGGTGCGGAGTCCAAATGGCGTTTTTAATTGGTGCGGAGTCCAAAAATGTGTAGTAGAAAGAAGATAACTGATTTTATTGGCCGATGCCGTGTTTTGTTTAGTTGTAATATAACCCCTCCATCTCGCGTACCTCGTTTCACCCCGCGTAATGCGACGCTATTTTCCATACAAATTTTGCTTAAAACCCACTCCTCTTATTAATTTCTCCATGGGCACATCTATCATTTTGGTCAATAAAGTAAGTTTGGTATTTACCCAGTTGCATAGGCCCTGGTTGTGGTGTCCAATTGGATCGAAACGTCGGGTAATATAAACGTACTTATGTCTTTATTAATTTATGATGATATGACCCGGTCTCATAAAGTAAATAAATAAACCGATTATAAATCTCGAGTTTAAACATAACCATCTATGTATTCCAGAGCCACTACTCAGTAAAAAAAGCAGCCCACTGGCTCGGTTTGGGCACAGACAGCATCCGCACCATCAAAGTCCGGGAGTCAGGCCAGATGATAGTGGAAGAGTTGGAAGAGGCGCTGCAGGAAGAAAGAAGTCGTGGAAGAACTCCCTTGCTGGTGAATGCCACTGCTGGGACCACCGTGCTGGGGGCTATTGATGACGTAGAGACTATTGCGGAGGTGTGCAAGAAGTATAATGTTTGGATGCATGTTGATGTAAGTATATAGCTATAGTCGAAAAGTTAGTAGATAAACATACATATATTTAGACCCTAAGTCCCTTAGGGAAGTCTAACTCCTGTGCTGGTCTGTCCGTCTGGGATGTAAAAAGAATGCTAAGTAGCTGCCGTTCTTCCCGACATGGCGTAGGAGGCGATTAAGGGACTAGGGGTAAATGGAATCTATTAGGCGATGGGCTAGCAATCTGACATCAATGTTGCAATATGAATGTTGAAAATGACTAAGGAGGTTTTATATCTTAGATGAGGTTTCGGCCATCCCGAAAGGGATTAAACGGCGTAAATGTATTAGTTTTAGAACCTGTAATTTATACGTTACATTATTATTTTCGCCCGTGTTTATTTATTAGGTAATGTTTCACTTTTTTGTAACAATATCATATGGTAAAACCGATAATATATAGTACTAACATATTTTATAGGTATGTCGTAGGATGATTTAATATTTGAGGTTTTTGCAAAAAAATCCTAGGCGTTTTGCGAAAATACGGATACTTAAACAACTGTGATCAACAATTACAAAAACCATTCGCTTCTTGTTTATCACATACTAACCTAAGCTACCAAGATTTCTGTTGATAGGCCAAATAAGGATAAGGAATGATCACTATTGTCTAATTATTTTGCAAAAACTCAAAATATCTAATCATCTTGCTACATATATAATAGACAAAATATTTTAAAACTAATGTTATGGCATATACGTTTCAGGCTTGCTGGGGAGGCAGTTTAATGTTATCTAAGAACGCCGGTTATCTGAATGGAATATCAAGGTAAGTTGAGTATTAAATTATTGTTATTTTATTATTTAACTTATTAAAACCTCACATACTAGTCTCGTAAATAAATAGAATGTTAATTACAAGCCTTTCTTTTTGGCATTTCATAGGTTTGTGTTAGTAAACATAGTTATTCGTTGTCCATTAGTTTAGAAAAAGAAACTAACTATTTACTTTATATTGCTTTAAGATAACCTCAACGCTATTCCACTAAGTGTGCTGATGATTTCGGCGTCGAAAAACATTATGGGGAAACCTGACCTGTTTCTAGAAATTGCGTCATGGCTTACCACCTGTCACATTGAGTACTGACTATCTGGTCAACCCGTAGATTCTAGGTGACCATATAACTACTACCTCCCAAGGGTTAATGATCTAGTGTCTTTTTATGTCATTAAAAGACTAGCGTTCTTGACTATTAACCCATGCGAAGCCAGAGGTTCAGGTATCCACCTCCGCAATCGCGGAGGTAGTAATTCCATAGCCATCTCGAACCTACGTGTTGACCAGATAGTCAGTACTCAATGTGACAGGTGGTAAGCCAAGTCGCCATTTACAAGCACTAACTATTACCTGTTTGGAGAACCGGTAGGTTTCCTTACGATGTTACGCTGTGCAGTGAACGCGTTTGTCTTTTTGTCAATAAATGACGTCACACTTTGTTTTGAAAGAAAGAAAGAAAGAAAATACTTTATTCACTGCACCACAACTGCACAAATTACATTAAACACACAAACAATTACAATAAACATCAAGAATGAAAACCATTGATGCAGTGAAAAGGTGCTGCCTCAGTATACGATGCAGCTAGGCATTGACACTTCTTCTTTCTTCCTTCCAGGGCAGATTCCCTCTCATGGAACCCTCACAAGATGCTGGGGGCTCCGTTGCAGTGCTCCCTGTTCCTCGTGAGGAGTAAGGGGCTGCTCCATGAGTGCAACAGTGCCTCCGCGCAATACCTGTTCCAGCAGGACAAGTTCTATGATGTCTCCTTTGATACTGGGGACAAGAGTGTGCAGTGTGGAAGGAAGGTACATATATATGTTATATTAAACTTATTTACTATGTATATAATTTACAGGCAACTGTAATGCTATAAGTCAAACTCAAGTGTTTATATTAAATATAGGTACAAGTATAGAATATTAGTTGAAAGTCAAAACATTTAACATTAAAATTCTACCGTTGGTTCGGAACTCAGCCAATAAGAAACTCCGGCTTTCTGGATTTTTTTGCCAGTGCCAGTTACAATTTACAATTATGATAAAAAATCAACGTATTAATAATAATATATTAATATTTTACTTGCCGTTTACTTTAAACAAACTTCACGAACCATGTCCACAGAGCATTAGGTTTTAACAAACTTACGCTAGCATTCCTAATACTGATACCAGAATCTCGATCATTATATTCAAGATTCAAGAGATATTATTTATACCAAGTCTCATCCAGCTATCAAAATATTCATCAAAATACCCCTTAATTTCCAGGTAGACGCCTTCAAACTCTGGCTAATGTGGAAGGCTAGAGGCGATTTAGGTCTCAGGGCCTTAGTGGACTATACTCTAGAAGTAGCTGAGTTCACCCTCAATTTAGTAGCTTCTAGACCAGGGTTCCATCCAGTAAACGCGCCCATACAATGCCCCAATGTATGCTTTTGGTACTTCCCGAGGTTCATGAGAAATGGCGTACGAGATCAGGCGTGGTGGGAGAAGATGCATAAGGTTAGTACGGTATAAGTGTTAGTGCTTAGTAGTATTGTTACGCTTGTGTTTAGTACAAGTGTGTATGGAATAGTATGTTTAGTGCAAGTGTTAAGTGTTAGTACTTACTCTTACAGGAGATTTCGATGTGATACTACCTTGTTTTCCTGTTGGTATATAAGTATTAGAGTGCTAAACTGGGAAGGAAAAAGCATGCTAACTAGCTGCCGTTCTTCCCAGCATGTCGTACTTAGAAACAAGGAGAATATGGTATCTTTTGGGCGATGGGCTACCAACCATTAATATCACTAATGTTCCATTTGATATCACAAGTGCAATATTCATGCTAAATATTTATCTCAAAAGAGTTTATATATCTCCAATTTTCTGTCCACCTCGAAAGGGATTAAAGGACATGAATGGCATATACATACATGTATGTAATTATTGTTATACCCTTCCAGATAACACCCAAAATAAAGGAGCTCCTAACAAAAGAGTCAAAGTTAATGGTGGCGTATTCACCATTGAGGCAGCATAAGAATTTCTTCCGTTTAGCCTTCACGTGCCACCCTAAGGTCACTGAACAGGACGTAGTGGCCATGCTAAATGACATTGAGGAGTGTGGCGAACGAGTGGACAAAGATGAGCTGTTGTAAAGGTTTATAGGAAAAATCTTTACTTGTAGACTTTATTCACAGTAGAAAACTATCAGGGCTCATAACTTAGTGGCAAAATGCATAATAATAATCTAAATACATGTGTAGGAACTCTTTAATCAAACACAATCAAATGTCAGTCAGTCCAATATAAACTACGGCCTTAGTCCACTTATGCTTTTTGCAAATTACAGTTCAATAGCAGATCAGTATTGTGAAGTTGGTAAAGGATTAGCAAAAGTGTAAGATTTCGCCTATTTATAAGCGAAATTTGACATTTGCCGATTTTATTGGTGTAATTTGACACTTTTGCTAATCTTCAACCAACTTCACCCTATTACTGATCTGATATTGAAATGCGTTTGTGCTAAAACGCATTAGTAGACTTAGGCCCCTGATATCGCGTTCTATCAATCATTTGTCAATGCGTATGTCAAAATAATACGTTTTGGATCCTAGTGTCAATGACATGTTGATATCTATGGTCTTTTAACCCTAGTATTAATGAATCATAGAAATCAACATGTAATTTATACATTAAGTTAGGTCTGGGCCGTTAGCGTCATTGTCAATCACATTTAATTTGATTTATATTCTCTAGCGTTTTGCCACTTTTCTATGTACCAGAAGTCATTCTGTTAAAAACATTGCAGCGATATAGTAATAAGCGCTAATTAATTACAAAAGTAGATAAGTTATGAACCTTTTATTAAGTTAAGTATTATCATAAAATCATGTACTTACAAAAATAAAGTAAAAAAATTTCAATGATTCAAATCAATGATAGTTTTTAAGCAACTTATGTTCGTTGCATCTTTGTGTCATATAATTTCTTTTTAAATTATGGAAGATTAACCAAAATTCTTTGACATTGATACAAATAAAATAATCTCTGTCACAGCACTTTAGCCCTCTAACTCCGGCGGTTCAGAGGTTCAAGTTTCATCTCCGAAATTGCGGAGTAAGTAATTCTATGACCAGCTCAACATTTTTTATACAGATAGTAAGTACCTAATGTGCTTCTATAACTTATATTTGAATATTATTTAGAAATAAGTTTTATAAAAAAGTGTATATTTGTTGTACCATTGTTTCATAAATCATGTAAGTTTAACCAATATTATCTAAGTTACCTTATAATAAATTGAATCATAATAAAATTGTTACATATAACAAAAAAAGTTCTTGAATAAATTTTATATTACACCTATGGAAGTTTTATTAAACTAAATTCTTTTTATTTCATATGAATAACATTACATAAGCTTATTTAAAATACCTTTAGAATGGTTACTATATTTACCCGTGATAGTTTGTGAAGTAAATAAAATGCTAACTAACAGCTACTCGTTACGTCTCGACGAAATAGATGATTAAAAGTTAATATTTGGCGATGAACTAGCAACTAGTCAGCCATTTTCCTTTTTAATACTATCATAACTTATTTTATATATAATCAAATCAATAAATCAATTATATATAATCATATCTCATAAGATTTTATGGGACAATTGAACCCTTAAAGTAAAGTTTGGCAACCACTCAGTGATTAGTGCTAAGTTGCTAAATAAGTTGAATAGTTATCACTAATTTATGTAACAGTACGTTAAATTATCGTTTTATTCCTTGGATTTCTTCTAATGATGCAATACACATTATGGTTTGTCTACATAGTGATAAGCAGTGATCAGGGATCCTCATGTTTCCCAACCTGGACACTAAATTTCACTTCATTGACTTCCATAGGCCTACTCCTCATAAATATTCCTAAAAATATCTGCCCGAAATTTTTAAGAAGCAAAGACGAGCTTGAAGTTAAATTTCTAAGAAAATTGAATTTTACAATAGGATCTTTTGATGGTATACGTATATAAGTATAAAATCTACACTATGACATGTTAGTCTTTGAATTCTATAGATTTTCAGAGATCTATAGAAAAACTGTATTCATTTAATGTATTGACGTACTGTTGTCAAATCAATATTAGTTTAAACATAAAATAAGTTAACTCGTTTACTTTATTGCAAGCACTAAGTCTTACCATCATTTGCAGTTATAAATACGACATAAATAATTTACTAGCCTGAGTATAGATATATAAAAACTAAAAGGATATATAAATATCAATGAAATAAAAACTTAAGTACGCGAAAAATAAGTGAAATGGAAAATCAAGATAAGATAGAAATCGACACATCGGTGACATTTTTAGAGAAAACGAATACTTCTGATCAATACGATACTTTAACCAACAAAAATGTTAGTCACAGCAATTCTTCACAACAAGAAGAAATTGAATTGAAATGTAGGAGCATGGAGGTTAAGACTTTAATATCCAACGTTATTGGTCAACCGGTACCAGAGGAAACTATTGAAGAGGCAAAAGAACATACTACAATAGCAGACAGGTTACCCAAACCAACTTTCCAAGTGTACAACATGAAAGAAATAATTAAACCCAGTTACTTACCCTTCGATTATTCGCCACGGGACAATAATTTCGTTCTTTTCATGATGTTTATTTCCTTTCTATGCATTTGTTGTTGGGCTGGCATCGTGTCCATTAATACACAAGATATTGGTTGGCTTTCCCAGTACACAACCTGGCTGTTTATGATAGCTCTTATAGTTGATATTTCTTTGTATTATGCGTTTGTCTGTTCATTGTGTGCTAGGTCCTGTCCTGTAGTAATTCTATTGTTAATAATAACGGTGGCAGACTATGCAGCCTTGACGGTTTGTATCATTTCGTTTTTTAGTTACGATTTCTTAAGCAACGCTCTTTATGGTATCAGTGTCGTAGTGTTAGGTCTTTTTTTAGTAGCGTGGTTCCCGTTTGACTTTCGGGGCAAGTACTTCTATTTTCTGGCCTGCTTCCTCTCAATTGTGGCTTTTCTGTTGGCTTTATTGTTGCATGGGAGAATACACAAGTGGCCTCTGATTGTTATGACGTTTTACATGTTCACAGCCATATTGGGAATGGTCATTCAGTTCCAGATGATCATTGGTGGTAAAGCTATCGAGGTAGGGAATGTGGAGGTTTTTTTTGGAGCCTACCTCATAATAACGAGCATCATTCACATCTTTCTTACGTTTCTCAGGATTATGAAGGCGTTTACTTCTGATTGATGTTCGTTATTTTACGACTGCAAGAAAATTGTAATATACTTATAAAGTGGTAGGTTTTAATGATCACGATATCAGGTAGAGACATTCCCGAAACGTTATATTTGGTACGGTTATATTTTGTTATAAATAGTGATATGTGCAGTTTTGTTACATAGCAATGTGATTGTTGTAAGAATTTCAGGAAGACCTCTGAAAAAATCAAAAAGATCATAACTAGTATTTTTTGTAATAGGTTGCCATAATCACAATTAATGAAAAAAGTTTTTAAGACTTTCTAGACGGTAATTTGTTTGTGAAGTACATACTCGTATTTATGTATCAATCAATCAGCCTATACTAGTCCACTTCTGGACGTAGGCCTTCCTAAGGGTACGCTACAAAACACGATCATTCGTAGCCCTCATCCAGCCACTACCAGCGACCTTCTTCAGGTCATTTATGTATATGATGTAAATTGAAATTTTTAACAAAACATTTACTGCGATTTTGCTTTATTGAAGTGGCAATAATTTAGCGTATTTCTTTTAAATGTAACGATTTATAAGTTTTGTTTATTTACCTTAATTGAATATTATTATGGTTTTAATGAGAAATAAAACGAATTAAATGACTTGTTATAAATACTGTTTTCTTTATTCATTTATACTTTTATCCGCAGACGATTTCTTCTTCAGCACTTACTGAAAGTCTATGTAAGTATGTACATACATGCATATTATTTACGATCGTTATCACGAACGTGGTAGATAGTAATTCACGGGTCCATTTTTGTTATGTCCATGAGAAGCAATTACTTTATACATACTCGTATAAACATAACCACTTTTAACGACGATAACGACTTTTTACCCTTGACACCATTAGTTCTAGCTATTGTAGTATTATATTTTTTGTGGTTCTAGTATCCATCTCCGCAATTGCGGAGGAAGGTTACTCAGAGATCCAAGTGTCCATCTCCGCTATTGTGTAGATAGTCATTCTATGTTGCATACATATGTGTGTATAATTACTATATATTTATATATAAAACCACTAATATAACCTATAAAACTATATTAATTTCTTCACAATTCTTCCATAAATCTTCGTCCTTTAAGTTCTCTAAAAGTTGGAATTACTGATAATCCAATTAAGGTACTGGTCCACCTTAGTATAGATCCCTGGATAATAGGGTTGACCACATTTTATGCCCCACGAAACTATGCCTATCACAGTCCATCGACCGCTAGGTAGTTGGTACATGAGCGGACCTCCACTGTCACCCTAGAACGGAAGAAGAGTCGTGATAGTATAAACTAGTAGAAGATACATACATACACACACATCACGCCTGATTCCCTGTAGAGGGGCAGGCAGAGACCACGGATCCCCATTTGACCCGATCCTGACAGACCACTTTCGCTTCAGTGACACTCATAAATCTTGTCATACATTCGGTAGAGGATATCGATATCGGTGGTTTAGAGCACCCTTGTGGTATGTAGGTTTTTGCCTTTTACTTTTAGAGTGAAATAAATAAGTCCTTTAAGCTTTTTAAAGGTGGATAGAATCTCGGTGAAATGAGCTCTTTAGCCACTTTTAGCATTAGGGTTGTAATACCATATTGGTGACAGATTGCTATTCCAACGCCGCTAGAGTTTCTAGATTATTCCGCCGACTAGATACCAGTTCTTAGTCACTTAGTCGCCTCTTACGACATGCTGGCAAGAACTACAGCTATTTAGTATTCTTTTTGCGTACCGTAATATATACGTACGTATCTAACAGATATAATTTCTTAGAGTGTCTGGTCAATTATCGTGTCTCCTAGTTTCTGTCCACCCCAAAAGTGATTAAAGGACTGACTGTATATGTATAAAACAAAACATAAACAAACGTATTCACGACCATTAACCCTTGTGGGGTAGTCAGAGGTTCAGGTTTCCATCTCCGCAATCAAGGAGGTTGTAATTCTATGGCCACCTCGAACCCACGTGTTAAGCAGATAGTCAGTACTCAATGTTACAGGTGGTCAGCCATGTCGCCATTTACAAGCACTAACTATTACCTGTTCGACGAACAGGTAGGTTTCCTCACGATGTTTTCCATCACCGTATAATTCGATGCATTTCGTAAATGTGTTTTTATTACGAAAATGTAAATAGTAATTCATTAAACTTCATTTCCATTGGTACATGCTCAAGCGGGATTTGAACCCTGTACCCACTGATACAGAGCCAAGCCTCAAACAACTGAGCTACGTCGAATTACTGAAATAGAGTCGTGATAGCATACGCTAGTAGAAGATACATACATACATATCACGCCTGATTCCCTGTAGAGGGGTATATGTCCTTTAATCCTTTTTGAAGCGGACAGAACCAAGGAGATATGAGCTTTTTAGTCACTTTTAGTATGAATAATAGAGTTCTGATCCAATATTGGTGAATATTGGTGAATATTGGTGACGATTACTAGTCCAACGCCAGTTATTAGTCACTTAGCCGCCTCTTACGACATGCTAAGAACTACAGCTATTTAGTATTCTTTTTGCGTACCATAATAGATACGTACGTATCTAACAGATATAATTTCTCAGAGTTTTTGTCAGACAGACGCTATATTGAAAAAAGGTGACGCCAGGTGTACCTATAACCGCCGAGAGTGTATGAGAAGATGTATGAATATCAATGAAGCGAAGGTGGTCTGTCAGGATCGGGACAAATGGGGATCCGTGATCTCTGCCTACCCCTCTACAGGGAATCAGACGTGATGTGTATGTAGTTTTTGTCCTAGTTTCTGTCCACCCCAAAAGGGATTAAAGGACTGACTGTATTTATACATACATACGCTTCACAACTTGTGTATACACACTCCCTTTTTAATTATGGCGGGGTAGTCAGAGGCTTGAAAGCACATCTCCGAAATTTCGAAGATGGGCATTCAATTTTTTTGTATATGTGTATATGTATGTATTCCTGTCTAACCTGACAAGCATCCTTGCCGCCTTCATAGGCGCCTGCGCAGATGGTCTCGTCGAATATAGAGTCAGTGAACGACTGCTTACACTGCGAATGGTCCCAGACTGGCACGGCCACTTGCATTAGGACGTTGCTGATGGGTCCCGTAAAGTATTCTGTGCCCCAACCTAGGAAAAAGGGAAAGGGTTAATCAATCAATCAATCAGCCTATGACAGTCCACTGCTGGACGTAGGCCTCCCCAAGGTAACACCACAAAACACGATCACTCGTGGCCCTCAGCCAACCACTACCTGCGACCTTTTTCAGGTCATCAGTCCATCTGGCAGGGGGGCGTCCTACACTACGTTTACCGAGACGCGGTCGCCAAAGGTTTAATAATACGCTAAAATAATAAATAATATGCCTATCCCTTAGGATACAGGTAATAGTCAGTGCGTATATACGGCGATACGGTTCACTACCTATCACATTGGGTGCTTTCTATCTAGTGATACGCGGGCTTTGATTGACCCATACCTAACATGCCTTCGAAATTTCGGAGATGGGCACTCAAGCCTCTGACTACCACGCCATAATAAAAAAGGGAGTGTGTATACACAAGTCATGAAGCGTATGTATGTATGTAATAAATAATAGTAGGCAGAGATCACGGATCCCCATTTGTCCCAATCCTGACAGACCACTTTCGCTTCATTGACACTCATACATCTTCTCATACACGTTTGGTGGTTATAGGTACTCCTAACGTCACCCTTTTTCAATATATCTCTGCCTTACCCTCTACAGGGAATCAGGCGTGATGTGTATGTATGTTTGTAATATAATTAAACACAAAAAGACAAACGCCTATAGCCATTGATACAGAGTCAAGCCCCAAACAACTGATTCGAATTAAAAAAACCCATTATGGCAACCATAACATTCATCCTAAAGACCAATAATATGTATTCATGTCTCCAAATTTCTGTCCATCTCGAAAGAGATTAAGACGTGAATGTGTATAACATACTGTCTATCCCATTCACAAGTAAGGGTTTTTATTTACATGTAATACATACAAGTAATACATCAAATTAATAAGTACTAAATAAATAAAGATTTAAATAAACTAATCAGTCGTCTATGGTGCGTCAACAAAGTCAGCAGCTCAGTGAAAGTTGAAAATACAAATGATTATTTTCGGTTGAAAGTCAATTGTGATGCCAAATTGGCTAAATATGTTTGCTTTGGGATTATATTTGGATCCTCAACTGGAACGAACCGAAGAACAAGGAAGAGAAGAAGTGGAGCTCCTTCGGTTGTAGCGGCTGGCGGCGTTGGTGTAACCATGGCGATGGAATAACAAGAAGTTTAAACGCCATGGCATCAGTGTTTGTACTTCAGCCGACATAACCTTAGTGGTGAATGGCTTAGTAAAGAATTAAAAAACAAACTAATAATTATAAAATAAAATCTTTGAGCTAAATATTTACAAATAAACTATATATGACAAATGACTGGCAGATATATTTATAGTAAGTAAGGGTTTTAGTTACTTACCTATGACAACAGCAGTGCGGTTAGTGAGCTCCATTCCTGTAGGGGGTAAACAGACAGGCCAGACGTAAGTGTTGAATACAGCTGGGCGATGAAGCTTTAGAATCGCTATGTCGTGCCTGGAATATAGAATATATATGTCATTTCAGGCTGGATAGAGCCTTGGTGATTTTACATATTCTTGGTCACTTGTAGGATATAAAAAGGGGTTGTGATTATATAAAATAAAAACATATAAATGGGTTGCTAGCCCACTGTCTTATAGATTCATAGGATTTAGTATTTTTAACAACTAGAGCAGATAGGCACATATTAAAATGTCTGGTCTGGATGTAAAAACTCTTTTCTTTACCGCCAACTTCTTCCATGGTTGCTAGCCTATCGCCCAATAGAATCCATATACGCTTGGTCCCTTAGTCGCCACCTATTAGATGCGAGAAGAACGGCAGCTAGTTAGCTTTTTATGTTTCAGACTAGCACAAGACATATTAGATTTAGTAGGTAAATAGAATGCGATTAAATGAAGTAATTTTTATAAAAACTGATTTTTTTTATAGTTTTATGTTTTATTTTATTGAATAAAAGAAAATCCTTTCATTGAAGACACACACAGGTTGAACAAGCCCCTTTTTAGTACTTACCTATAAGTGACGTTGGAATACTCCCTATGCTGTATCTTTTCCGTAACCCTGAAGTCGTAGGTTCGAGAGTCATTGCTAGAATCCAGGTCATATTCTCCTAGACGAACCAATAGCTCGTTGGCTTTCCACCTGCAAAAATTTACATATATTTTTAACACTCGTGATTTATACTCATGTTATTTACCTACTATGTGAGACCGGGGCCTTATTCCACTAATCCATTGTAGGCACAATATTACTTACTTCAGTATCGATACTGTAATACTTCAGTGGCCGTAATTTGACACTTTTGGCACTTCACTATGTGTCAAAGTGTCAAATTACGGCCACTGAAGTATTACTGTATCGATACTGGGCCCTTACTCCACTAATTAACTTTGACAGCCACTCAACTGCGTCGCTATTGCGATACTTCTGCGTCTCGGCCGTAAAAGTGACACTCTGCTAATATTTTGACAGCCACAGTTGTGCCTCAATAGCGAGTCAGTGGTGCTTCAGTGGCACCTCAGTGGCCACTCAAGTATGGAAATGTCAATAGTGGAGTACGAAATATAAGGATATTGAACTGACATTGACTGACGTTTGGTTAGTGGAGTAGCTTTTTTTGTACTTCAGACGCAGATGTAGTTCGATAGCCCATCAGTGGCCAAAATTTGTTAGTGGAGTGCCAAAAGTGTCAAATTACGGCTACTGAAGTGCCACAGTATCGATATTGAAGTAATATTGTGGCTAAAATGCATTAGTGGAGTAAGGGCCCTGAAGTAAAATTGTGCCTACAATGGATTAGTGGAGTAAGGCCCCGGGACGTATCACGAAAAATTAATAAAGATATAAATATCTTTATTTCACCCGACGTTTCGATCCAGTTGTATGGGCGTGATCGCGGGAAGACGCAATTATATATAAAGAAAGAAAGAAAGAAAAACATTTATTCACTGCTACACATATACATTTTGACAAAACACTATTTATACACACTTTGATACAACAACAATACTCGTACATATAAGAAGTAGGCACTTGATGCAGTGAAAAGGTGCTGTCTCAGTATTTAATGCAGCTAAGCTGCATCACTGATCCTCCGACAGCACCCAAACCTAAGTCTGTCACTAGCTGAAAATCATATATACTATACATACATATATACACACATACATACACATAGTACATACATACAATGATAATGATACAAAATAATAATTAAAAAACTGGTAAACGTACTTAGATGTTAAAAAATATATAATTTAGTATAAAAACTCCTACGAAATAGTACACACGATTAATAATAGGTACAAAATTAAAACATATTTATTGAAATATATACAAACATAATACACAAGCAAACACGTATATACACATACATAGATCTCTGTACAGAAGCTTAAATATGTAAATACATCCAATAAATGAATATATACAATATCTGATACAATTATAGAAATTTGGTATTTGTAAACACAAGGTAAGATCATTGACAGGATTTAGGGGATGGATTTCTGTTCCTCCAGAAGATAAGCCTTGAACCTACGGTTGAAGACTCCCCTAGAAACAACATCGCGGATAGGTGGCGGTATATCATTCCAGCACTTGGACGCCGCAAACTTGAAACATCCCCGAAACGCTGCTGAATGGTGCACCGGCAAAGCAGCCCTAATCTTAAAGTGCCGTGGATTCACTGACCACTTCAGTTTTCTATACAAGTAAGACGGGCCCTCCGACCGAATGACACCAAACAACAGCGTTGCAAGGTGCAGCCGCCTACGGGACTGCATGTTCAGCAAGTTAGCGTCGTTCAAGTACGGAGTGACGTGGGAACGGCGAGGTATATTAAAGCAAAAACGGGCGCATGCGTTTTGCACCCGCTGCACGGTGATCAAATTTTAGGTTTTAGGTGTAGAAAAATATTTTGTTAGTAAAAATATTTTATTTGGTTTTATTTATGATTAATCCAATTAAACAAGTATTTAAGTATGTAATAATATTATTTTTTTATTTGAAAAAAAAAAATATTTTAATTTTAACAAAATATTTAATTATAATTAAGAAAAAACACAAAAATGAATTAATAAAGCTATGAATATTTTTAGATTTAGTGGTAGTTGGTTTAATTGGTGGAAGTCTTTTTAAACAATTGAATAAATCACCATTTTTTATTGTGGCACCATTACCTGAAAAACCACATACTTTGTTCTACAAAGGCAGAAATAGAGTATGGCAAAAAAAACAACATATCTTATTAGTAAAGACTTGTACCTAACATAAAACGACCATTTCATACTGTTTTATTTTGTTTCTTTAAAGATCGGAAGGTTGAAAGTTCGAAAAGATCCCTTTTAGACATATATTTTTTACCTAATTTTTTCATGCAAAACAAAACACTGTAATCAAATATAACAAATTCTAAATATACCACCATACCCTCTACTATGTGCACCATTTTTACTGAATTGAACAAATAAGTATGTGGTCAACACAAGACGATTCAATAAGCGCGCAAGACTTGTTGAAATTCACAATAAACAAAATAAACTAATTTGCGATGGCTTCAATACGTGATAGTTACAGAAGAAAACTGATTGGTGTCAAAATTTTAATAGTATATCATAGATAAATATCTACTGTAAGTACTTCATGACTTTTATTTAAATAGCTCAATTTCGAGGAAAATATTTTTCTACACCTAGATATCAATATTTGATCACCGTGCGCTGTATCAATTTCCTAGTTCGGCCAAGTATGCAGCTACCATAGACAACATCACAGTAGTTCAGCCTCGACAATATCAACGCTTCACTCAGATAGACACGCAAGTCTACACTGAGATATTCGCGGATATTGTAGAGCACCTTTAAACGGTAGAAGCAGTTCCCAACCACACTGAGGACATGCTTCTCAAAACGAAGCCCACTGTCCATCAGTAGGCCCAGGTTCCTGACCTCCTCTACCCTTTCTATGACGTTTCCCCTGATAGATACACCATTGGCCGACAAGACATCCACCGTATTCCGAATTTGCGACCGGCTTCCAAGAACTAAAAGCTTAGACTTGGAAGGGTTCAGTGCAAGACCATTCCTATCAGACCAACACGCAATTCGTTCAAGTTCAGAATTAATGCTCCGTATGCATTCCGACATCTCCGAAGGTTTGGCGGACGCATACAGCTGCAAATCATCAGCGTAGAGATGATATCGACTGCTTTCGATACTGCTAACAACATCCGCGCTATACAGTATAAAAAGCAGAGGACCTAAGATAGAACCCTGCGGCACTCCCCTCGTCAACACACGAGGTGAAGACCACCGAGCTCCACCGTCCATCTCCCGCAACCCAACGACTTGCGTTCGGTGAGATAAATAACTATCGAACCACTTCACAGCACCGGTAGAAAATCCATAATACGTCATCTTGGATAATAGCAAGGGTATGCTCAGACTATCGAAAGCTCTAGAAAAATCAAGTAATACCATTAGGGTGCTCATGCCATCGCCCTGGGCCTGCAGAACGTCGTCGACCACATTCGCCAAGGCGGTCGCAGTAGAGCGGCCCTTACGGAATCCCGATTGATACTCGGGCAAAATACCGTTTTCTTCTAGATATTTCGTAAGCTGAATACTCACAACCCTCTCCACTATCTTTGACACACATGGAAGGATACTTATGGGACGAAGGTGGGAGAGATCAGTCGGGTTAGGTATTTTCGGCAACGGCAGGACCCTGGCAGCCTTCCAACTAGTTGGAAAGATACCAGTGCTGAGGCTCCTGTTCACAATCGCTGTCAATACGTCAATAGTCGTCGGCAATGTCAGTAGCAGCATGTCAATGTCAATGTCGTCAACACCCTTGGCCTTCGTCCTGATTGCCGAAACAATCCTAGTCACCGCTTCAGCCGAAACTGGCTCCAGCGAGAATGACGAAGAACCAAACCGGTGATATTCAAAGTAAGTCAAGTCACTAATATTTATGTCTGCATTTCCTGGAATGTCCAGGAAATGCCCATTAATCATGTCAGGATCGTCAAAATGAGGTGGTAAGTCAGTCTTGTCATTGTCAGTCAAAATTATCTTTTTTAAGTCTTTCCACATGGTCTTGGAATTCGTCTTGTCATTAATAGTCTTTTCAAAAAAAGCCTGTTTTTCAGAGCGTAGAGCCTGAACGACAAGTCGTTTCAGGTCCCTATAGTACTGCTTATGTGCCTCGATTCCAGTACGCTTAAAACGCTTGTAAGCATTGTCGCGTAGCCGCATCATAAGCAGTACAGTGCTCGTCAACCAAGGCTTAGGAGCGTCCTTCACCAAAATGCTCCTGACGGGGGCGTGTTTGTCAAATAGTCTTGTCATATTATCAGTCAAAAGAGCTACCATGTCATCAACAACGTCAAGTTTCATCAAAAATGTCCAGTCTATGTCATTTAAGTCATTATTAAATTTGTCAAAGTCAATGTCTTTTAGCGGTCGGTACATAACGCGTCTTTGCACTGGTTTACTCCGCCTCACGCTAAGCTCAGCCACAACAAAGGCATGTCTGCCTAAGTCAGGGCTGCGCCGCACGTCAACGGAATGTACCAGTGCGTCAGTCATTATCAAGTCTATTGTACTTTCCGAATGATCAGTAAAGTGAGTCGGTTTATTGACATGCTGCGTTAGCTTTAGAATAGTCAGAAAGTCAGTCAAAAGTTTGCGGTTTCGGTCATGCACGTCATCAAAATTAATGTTCATGTCACCCATCAAAACAAGTTTGTCATAATTTCTAAACGATGTCACAGAGTCAGTCAGTGCGTCAAAAAATTCGTCAGCGCCAAGCCATGGCGGCCGGTAAGCCGTCCCAACCACGAGCCGAGTGCCACCAGCGACGATGCGGAACCACATTTGTTCCACTGTGGCCGAGACGGGGTGGGAAACCAGGCACGCGCGCAAGCCACGCCGCAGGTAGAACCCAACGCCACCCCCGCGGGCACGCACGGAGCGCGGCCGCGGCACATGGCGCAGGCGATACCCGGGAATGGAGGGCGCGCGCCCCTCGTCGCCCCCCCGCAGCCACGTCTCGTTGATGGCCACCAACTCGCAGTCTGCACGAAGAACCACCGCCTCCAGCTCGTCATGGCCGGTCCCCAGCGAGCCCGCATTAAACAACCCAATTTTGAATCGCTTAATACGAGTCATGGGAACCGTTGAGGGAAAAGTTTACATATACCAACAAATACATATAAATAATAATACAGATTTAGATTAAAACGTAATACATATACATATTCATATACAATTGAAACAGAAAACATATACAAGGGCACAATAGCAGCATCGAAACATACACCAAGGCACACTGAATCAAGCCCTACCACCAGACGCAGACACAGTTTAGAAACAAACAAACTAAAAACTAAAAACAAACTAACACTAACTATATTATACAAGAATACATTAAAATAGCATATCAAACGGGGAGAGGTCCAAAAACCCTCTCCACGTCTTCCTCTTCCCGAATGCGGTGGAGCGCAGCTCCGTCTGCCTTTCGCGCCAGCACTCGCCCGTCGCGCGTCCAGACGAAACGCCAGCCGCACGCCTTGGCCCGCTCGCGCGCCCGCCCGAAGAGCTGCCTGTTGAGGCGGGTGAGGCGCTCGTTGAGGTAAAACCTGCGAGGCTCACCCGGCAGGCCCATGTCTGCGGTGGTTGCGCCACGGCGTACGCGGGCCGCGCGGACCAGGTCGTCACGCGTCGAACGACGAGCAAGCCGGACGACTATCGGCCGCGGACCACGGCTCAAGGCACCAGCAACACCGGCAGCATCGCGCCGCGGCCCCATGCGCACCGCACTGACGATGTCACGCTCGTCCAGCGTCACACCCAATTTGACCGCCACCAGTGTGGCCAAATGCGACGGGCTCTCTCCAGGCACCTCCGGTATGCAGCTCAGCTGGACATCGTTCGCCAGCAAGTCCTGGTCCCGTTCCGCTATCTGGTGCTTGAGCTCCCGGATCGCACCTTCCAGGGGCTTAGTGGCAGCGGACAGGACGGCATCATCCAGCGCCGCACCCTCGCCTGTCCTCTTCTCCAGCTCCTCCAACCGGCGCTCGAGATCGGTCACCTTGGAGTTGACCTGCGCGATCTCCCGGCGCATGTCTCGGCGGAACTCCTGGAGCTCATCCCGCAACTCCACTCGCAGGTCTGTGATAGCCGCAACCATCTCGGCCCGGAACAGCTTCATCTGTGCCACGACGCCATCCGCAACCTCCCTGGCTTCCGGTGACTGCGGACGACTCGTATCGCTGTCCGAGCCCCGGACCGACTGCGCCTCGCGTACAGGAGTCTTCCGGTTGTCGGTGCGGGGTCGCACCCTAGCGCACTCCGGACACGTCCACTTACTTCGGGCTGCCTTTGTCTGTTTTTTGAACATGCTCAAAGACATGCCCAAACATTTATAGTGGTAGTTACCACTGCAACGACTGCACTCCATCGCCTCTGCAGCGGGTACAGACTCACCGCACGCCAAACAAATCATAATGCAATAAAAAAAAAAAAAAAAACTTAAAAAAAAAAAAAAAAAAAAAGATCAAAACGGGTCAAAATTGCAAGGAGTCGGTGAGCCTCGAACCACTTCAGAAGCGCTTAAGTTCAGTGCAATCCCAACTGAGCCACGGAGTAACAAAGTTATTGTTCGAAAAAGTCTTACAAATTCAAAATGCTTAATGACTATTTTTATGAAGTACCCACTATTTAAAAGTATGTATAAATTTGTAAGACAAAGTAATATCACTTTTCACTAATTATTTCACTAAACACAATTTAAAACTCAAATTTTTCTTAACACAACGACACTAAACTATTATTACTCTATACACTATTAATTACTATGTGTGATGAACGATTTAACACTATTTTTAAATTAAAATACTAGACGTAAGTAAAAAATGACCTACACGATTTGACAACTTGTGACAGACCATGTACAGACATGACAGATATATGTATCTTAATACTTTATCGTGATACAACCCGGTCTAACATAGTAAATAAAATGTGTACATATATATATTCTTAAACCCCTTTCGGGCTGGACAGCACGGTGGAGACATAATATAACTTTTATATATCTACAATTTTTGCGTTTTATCATTTTATATAGCTATTGTGAAGGTACACAGTTACATATTTGAAAACTACTCATTTGAAAATAGCTGTCTCAAAAAATAGTCATACATTCACGTTCTTGAATCCCTTTCGGGGTGGACAGAACCTCGGATATATATATCTCCTAGTTCACTTTTTAACACTTTAACATGAACATTGAGGTTACAATGTCATAGTTCACTTTCTAACAATCAAAAAGATACCAGTATATACCCACCGTCTGGTACAATGGGCAGCAGTGAGCACATGCCTATCCGTAATGAGTACTCCTCCGCAATACTGCTTCATGCCTTCCGTGGTTACGGAAGCCATCCATGGCCATTCGCGAGGGGCGGCTGGTCTGGCTCCTACAGGCCTGGGCTGGTTGGTTACAGTGCTTATACCGCAGCCTGGTGACAGGTATATAGTAGCATAGGTTATAGTAACATTCATGATTAATGCTTTCGGGATGGACGGAACCTCGAAGACATAAATAAATTTCAAACAAACAAACAAACGCATTCACGACCATTAACCCTTGCGGGGTAGTCAGAGGTTCAGGTGTCCATCTCCGCAATTGCGAAGGTGGTCATTCTATGGACACCTCGAACCCACGTGTTAACCAGATAGTCAGTACTCAATGTGACAGGTGGTCAGCCACGTCGCCATTTACAAGCACTAACTATTACCTTGTTCGACGAACAGGTAGGTTTCCTCACGACGTTTTCCCTCACCGTATAATTCACCGCATTTCGTAAATGTGTTTCGTCGACCCACTGATACAGAGCCAAGCCCCAAACAACTGAGCTACGTCGAATTAATTTCCTTGGTCACTTTTTTGCATAAATATTGAGCTTGTAATTTCATAATGAAAATTGTTGACAGGTTGCTAGCCCGTTGGCAAATATATTTAATTGACCCTTGGTCGCTTCCTTCAACATTCTTTTTACGTTCCAGTGTAGCACGGGATAATTTGATAAAAAATGACATATCCGAATAAATGATAGTAGATTAAAATCTGTTGTAACGTGATAATAGGGGCTAGGGGACAATAAGTAGATTCAATTGGGAGATGGGCTAGCTATCATCACCGGTGTGAAGTTATCTGCCAAAAGTTATCTGCCAATATAACCCGACCAAATTAAATTTTTTTTGTTCGATTTTGGTAAATCGATGTATTGTATTAAAAATCCATGCTAAATAGGCTAATTATAATAAAAAACACTTCCTCAATGATTAAAGATGCATTATAATTGATATCTATGAAGAAATATACTATATTATCGTCATAATGACTTGTTCTTCATGCACTATGTATTTATGACCGTAACATAGTGAAATTACACATATGACTTAAAAATCTATATGCAATAGCACGTGCTGATAAAATGCTATCACGCCATAGCATATTCACCCCCCGCTATTAAGCAAAGGGTAGACAATAAGCTGAAGAAACAGAATAACAAATATTTGAAATATGTTTTCCAATATAACATGACATCTGGCCATTTAGCCACCTCGTACACTATATCGAATATAAGTCTAATTCAGGGCTATCCATTGGTATAAATATCATCCCCCTGTGAAGGGACTGAGGGGTCGAAATTCACGTCGGAATGTATCTATAAAATGATTTTCGTACTTTCCTCACAAATATTCAAATAAACCTTGTGAAAATCATATCTAGTCAAAAACAACTAACATCATAGGACTAGAATAAAGCCACTTATCTAATGACATAATATTCATCCCCCATGGTGGGGTATGGGGGTGGCAATACGCAAATGATATAAAAATGGCCAATTTTCCAAATCACTTTTTCCGCTATATCTCAAAAACTGTCTTTTTAGCCAACATAAGCGGCTCACGAGAGATAGATCTTGTCATTTGCTATCGATTGACATATAAATCATCAGCCTATCTAGGGGCTGAGGGGTCGCCATCAGACTTGGAAAGTTATCAGCCAATTACGTTGCAGCGCTGAATAGCCTGTGTCTCCCTAACTGTTGATTTAGCCATTATCATCTTTTGACTGGAGTAAACCAACTAGTAGTGCTATGTAATGACATAGACATCATTCCCTTTAAGCGGGGTGGAGGGTTGGTAATACGTCGAGGAAATAAAAATGACGATTTCTTAGGAAAATAGTTTTTCTGTCATAACTCAAAAACTGTGTTTTTAGCCAACATAAGCGGCTCATCAGAGATAGATCTTGTCATTTGCTATCGATTGACGTATAAATCATCAGCATAACTAGGGGCTGAGGGGTCGCCATCAGACTTGGAAAGTTATCTGCCAATTTCGTTTTGTCATACGATCAGATTCGTTCGTCTGCCCCTTCTAAGCCGCTCATTCAGCCAACATAAGCTACAGTCATACAATCAATATTACTCTGTCCTATCTTATGACATAGGTTGTATCCCCTATAGTGGGGTATGGGGGTGGCAATACGCAAATGATATAAAAATGGCCAATTTTCCAAATCACTTTTTCCGCTATATCTCAAAAACTGTGTTTTTAGCCAACATAGGCGGCTCGTGAGAGATAGATCTTGTCATTTGCTATCGATTGACATATAAATCATCAGCCTATCTAGGGACTGAGAGGTCGCCATCAGACTTGGAAAGTTATCAGCCAATTACGTTGCAGCGCTGAATAGCCTGTGTCTCCCTAACTGTTTATTTAGCCATTATCATCTTTTGACTGGAGTAAATTAAGTAGTAGTGCTATGTAATGACATAGACTTCATTCCCTTTAAGCGGGGTGGGGGGTTGGTAATACATCGAGGAAATAAAAATGACGATTTCTTAGGAAATTAGTTTTTCTGTCATAACTCAAAAACTGTGTTTTTAGCCAACATAAGCGGCTCATCAGAGATAGATCTTGTCATTTGCTATCGATTGACGTATAAATCATCAGCATAACTAGGGGCTGAGGGGTCGCCATCAGACTTCGAAAGTTATCTGCCAATTTCGTTTTGTCATACTATCAGATTCGTTCGGCTGCCCCTTCTAAGCCGATCATTCAGCCAACATAAGCTACAGTCATACAATCAATATTACTCTGCCCTATCTTATGACATAGGTTGTATCCCCTATAGTGGGGTATGGGGGTGGCAATACGCAAATGATATAAAAATGGCCAATTTTCCAAATCACTTTTTCCGCTATATCTCAAAAACTGTGTTTTTAGCCAACATAGGCGGCTCGTGAGAGATAGATCTTGTCATTTGCTATCGATTGACATATAAATCATCAGCCTACCTAGGGGCTGAGGGGTCGCCATCAGACTTGGAAAGTTATCAGCCAATTACGTTGCAGCGCTGAATAGCCTGTGTCTCCCTAACTGTTGATTTAGCCATTATCATCTTTTGACTGGAGTAAACCAACTAGTAGTGCTATGTAATGACATAGACATCATTCCCTTTAAGCGGGGTGGGGGGTTGGTAATACATCGAGGAAATAAAAATGACGATTTCTTAGGAAATTAGATTTTCTGTCATAACTCAAAAACTGTGTTTTTAGCCAACATAAGCGGCTCATCAGAGATAGATCTTGTAGGTGGCTAAATAAACAGTTAGGGAGATACAGGCTATTCAGCGCTGCAACGTAATTGGCTGATAACTTTCCAAGTCTGATGGCGACCCCTCAGCCCCTAGTTATGCTGATGATTTATACGTCAATCGATAGCAAATGACAAGATCTATCTCTGATGAGCCGCTTATGTTGGCTAAAAACACAGTTTTTGAGTTATGACAGAAAAACTAATTTCCTAAGAAATCGTCATTTTTATTTCCTCGACGTATTACCAACCCCCCACCCCGCTTAAAGGGAATGTTGTCTATGTCATTACATAGCACTACTAGTTGGTTTACTCCAGTCAAAAGATGATAATGGCTAAATCAACAGTTAGGGAGACACAGGCTATTCAGCGCTGCAACGTAATTGGCTGATAACTTTCCAAGTCTGATGGCGACCCCTCAGCCCCTAGATAGGCTGATGATTTATATGTCAATCGATAGCAAATGACAAGATCTATCTCTCATGAGCCGCCTATGTTGGCTAAAAACACAGTTTTTGAGATATAGCGGAAAAAGTGATTTGGAAAATTGGCCATTTTTATATCATTTGCGTATTGCCACCCCCATACCCCACTATAGGGGATACAACCTATGTCATAAGATAGGGCAGAGTAATATTGATTGTATTACTGTAGCTTATGTTGGCTGAATGAGCGGCTTAGAAGGGGCAGACGAACGAATCTGATCGTATGACAAAACGAAATTGGCAGATAACTTTCCAAGTCTGATGGCGACCCCTCAGCCCCTAGTTATGCTGATGATTTATACGTCAATCGATAGCAAATGACAAGATCTATCTCTGATGAGCCGCTTATGTTGGCTAAAAACACAGTTTTTGAGTTATGACAGAAAAACTAATTTCCTAAGAAATCGTCATTTTTATTTCCTCGACATATTACCAACCCCCCACCCCGCTTAAAGGGAATGATGTCTATGTCATTACATAGCACTACTAGTTGGTTTACTCCAGTCAAAAGATGATAATGGCTAAATCAACAGTTAGGGAGACACAGGCTATTCAGCGCTGCAACGTAATTGGCTGATAACTTTCCAAGTCTGATGGCGACCCCTCAGCCCCTAGACAGGCTGATGATTTATATGTCAATCGATAGCAAATGACAAGATCTATCTCTCACGAGCCGCCTATGTTGGCTAAAAACACAGTTTTTGAGATATAGCGGAAAAAGTGATTTGGAAAATTGGCCATTTTTATATCATTTGCGTATTGCCACCCCCATACCCCACTATAGGGGATACAACCTATGTCATAAGATAGGGCAGAGTAATATTGATTGTATTACTGTAGCTTATGTTGGCTGAATGAGCGGCTTAGAAGGGGCAGACGAACGAATCTGATCGTATGACAAAACGAAATTGGCAGATAACTTTCCAAGTCTGATGGCGACCCCTCAGCCCCTAGTTATGCTGATGATTTATACGTCAATCGATAGCAAATGACAAGATCTATCTCTGATGAGCCGCTTATGTTGGCTAAAAACACAGTTTTTGAGTTATGACAGAAAAACTAATTTCCTAAGAAATCGTCATTTTTATTTCCTCGATGTATTACCAACCCCCCACCCCGCTTAAAGGGATTGAAGTCTATGTCATTACATAGCACTACTAGTTAATTTACTCCAGTCAAAAGATGATAATGGCTAAATAAACAGTTAGGGAGATACAGGATATTTAGC
>JAMBLF010001741.1:0-43095 GCA_030578115.1 Leucoptera coffeella
CCACCTCGGCTGGGCGAAGGCGAACCCCCGCCCAGCAACACCGAGGGGCGCGCGGGACACGCGCGCACCACCTCTAGGCCGAACGCGAAGGAGCGGCAAGCCCCAGCTTACCACCCCACGGCCCTAGGTAGGGGACGGAGGAGGCCACGACAGGCGCTCAACTGTACACCAGTCGTGGCCCCCTCCGCCCACCACCCAGCCCACCTCCAGGGCCCAGTCCCTAGCCCTGGACCCAAGTAATTTTTTAGAGAGGTTTTCTTCCTCGCGGTCCAAGGAGCAAGCCCCTTGGACCCTCGGCCCTAACACCGGGGAAGAACTCCAGTGCAGGGTTGCGAGATTTGACGGTGACAGCGCTGACACTGCCTGCCCAGCAATCGCGTTGATTGCCGGGCCCGCCCCAAAGGCCAGGGACGCGCGCCACCCGGGAGTAGTGTCTCCCGGCAAAATGACGCGGTCCCGGCACCCACCACTCCTCCAGCCTCCGTCGGAGCCATCGACGGAGGCGGAGAGCAGCCCCGGGGGCAATTGGTTTCACGGTCATGGCTCAAGACCGCTACTCACAGGGTGGGCCACGAGAAGGCTTGCCCCATCCACCCCACCCCAACCTAACCTTTTTTTTTTTTTTTTTTTTAACGTCAGGAAATCCCCACGGATACCCTCCCGGCCCGGGGGAGCCAGAGGGTTATGTCGGACTCGAACCGACTAAAACCTGACGGTGTTCCTACTAGTCGCCATGGTTGGCGGGGTCGCGGGAACGCGTGAGCATAACATCACGCGACCCCACCGGCGCTGCCCGACACTTAAGCCGAGCCCGCCCGCTTGCGCAGGGAACAACTTCCCACGCCTAGGAATAGGGAAGTGCATGGGGAACACATGCACGCACCGTCCCGAGGCTCTCGATGGGGCCACACCAACCCCAACCTAACCTAACCTAACCCAACCCAACCTAACCTTTTTTTTTTTTTTTTTTTTTTTTAACGTCAGGAAATCCCCACGGATACCCGTCCGGCCCTGGGGAGCCAGAGGGTTATGTCGGACTCGAACCGACTAAAACCTGACGGTGTCCACCGGGGCGCCTTACTCGGCGGGGTCACGGGAACTGCGTGAGCATTACATCACGCGACCCCACCGGCGCTGTCCGGCCGAAGCCGAACCCACCTCAGCTGGGCGAAGGCGAACCCCCGCCCAGCAACACCGAGGGGCACGCGGGACACGCGCGCACCACCTCTAGGCCGAACGCGAAGGAGCGGCAAGCCCCAGCTTACCACCCCACGGCCAAGGCGTGGGGGGAGGAGGCCGCGATTAATTATGACATCGCGGCCCCCTCCCACCGCCACCCATCCCATCTCCAGAGCCCAGTTTCCCGGGCTCAAGTAATTTTTTATAGAGGTTTTCTTCCTCGCGGTCCAAGGGGCAAGCCCCGTAGACCCTCGGCCCTAACACCAGGGAACGACTCCAGTGCAGGGTTACGAGATTGAACGGTGGCAGCGCAGAAGCTGCCTGCCCAGCAATCGCGTCAATTGCCGGGCCCGCCCCAACAGCCAGGGACGGACATCCCAGTGCCCGGACCAGACACCAAGAAGCCGTCCCGGCACCTGCTGCTCCAGGACTCCGTCGGGTCCATCGACGGAGATGGAGCAGCCCCGGGGGCAATTAGTTTCACGGTCATGGCTCAAGACCGCTACTCACAGGGTGGGCCACGAGAAGGCTTGCCCCATCCACCCCAACCCAACCTAACCTAACCTAACCTAACCTAACCTAACCTAACCTAACCTAACCTAACCTTTTTTTTTTTTTTTTTTTTTTTTTTTTTTTTTTTTTTTTTTTTTTAACGTCAGGAAATCCCCACGGATACCCGTCCAGCCCGGGCGAGCCAGAGGGTTATGTCGGACTCGAACCGACTAAAACCTGACGGTGTTCCTACTCGGCACCATGGTTGGCGGGGTCGCGGGAACGCGTAAGCATAACATCGCGCGACCCCACCGGTGCTGCCCGGCACTTCAGCCAAGCCCTCTCGCTTGCGCAGGGAATGGTTTCCCACGCCGAGGAATAGGGAGGTGCATGGGGAACACATGCACGCACCGTCCCGAGGCCCTTGATGGGACGACACCACCCCCGTGGTGCGCCCCAAGCCTCGTGAGGGGGAGGCGCCGGACAAGGCACCTACATACCCATCGCCTCCACCCCTCGCTCCTTCGCCACTGCAGCCGCCCCGCTGGCCTCGGTGGTCGCGGTCCGTACGTCGACCACTTTCTTCAGCCCGGGGCAGGCTTTTCCGCCCAGCTTGTGCGCCGCCGGCCTCCCTGCCGCCGCGCACAGTGAGCATCTGGGAGCCGCCTCACACTCTGCGACTCGGTGACCCTCCTGACCGCAGCGATAGCACTGGCCGCTGCGGTCCTCCTCTTCTTTACAGGTGACGGCCGCGTGCCCCACCTGAAGGCACCGGTAGCACCGCATCGGCCGCGGCCCCAGCAGGCGGACGCCCACCGAGACCCAGCCAACCAGTAACCTCCCTTTGGCCACCTTCTGGGCAGCCCTCACTGGACACCTGATCCAGGCGGTTCTCACTCCCGAGGGTAGGGCTCTGATGGGCCCGACTCGGACCGCCTCCGCGGCGCAGTCTCCAGCGCCAGCGACCGCAGCCGCCACGTCCTCTTCTGTGGCTGTGTCATCTAGCCCAACGAGCCGCAACTCGGCACACTTCGTCGGCCTCGACACCTTCACCGACTCGCGGGCCAGCACCTGCCCGAGCCTGGCAGCCAGCTCATCAGCCTTCTCTTCACCTGCTGCCGCCGGCAGCTCCAATAGGCGGGCGCCCGTCTTTGTGACCCTCAGCCGAAGGCCACCAGTGCAGCCGAGATCCTCAAGCTTGACTTCGTCTCGTGCTTTTTTCAGCATTGAGGCATACGTCATGCCCCCCTCAATGGCCTCCGGCGTCAGGGACAGCATCACTGCAGCCGTCTTAGGCGCCCGCAGCTTCGGCTGCTTTGACCGCACCTTCTTCTCTGCCTTCTTCTGCGGCTTCTCCGAGGGAGCAGAGGCAGGAACCGCCACAGGTGCCCCCGCCCTTTTCTTCTTCTTCTTGGCAGCGACTGTGGCCCAGTCGCTGCCCGGCTTCTTAGGTGGGGCGTTACCCGCAGTAGGCAACACCTCACCCCTCTCCTCTTGTTGGTCAGCTGCCGTCGGTGGCCCGGCTCCATCTGCCGGCGGAAGCCGCGGCCTGGGCTTCGGGAGCAGACGGTCTTCGAGCTCCCTTATTTTGGCGTCCATCAGGACGCCCATCTTCTCCGCTAACTTCTGCAGCAGGTCCTCCGGCACCAATGGAGCAGGCGAGGCCACAGTCCCACCGACCATTGGGGCTTGAGGTGGCGACGCGGGGGCCGCCATCGACTCCCGCAGTGCATCCAGTTCCGTCTTCAGGTTGGAAACGTCCTTCTTCATGTTTTCCACCTCCTTCTGAAGACGCTTCTTCTCCTTTTGGAGAACCTTCACCTCCTGTGTCACCGTGTCATCCATTATATATTTGCGCACGTCGCTGAAGACTTCGGCGGCTTCCTTTAAAGCGCGCACGTACGTCCCCTTCAAGTTCTTTGACCTCGTGGCGATGAGAGTGATGTTCTTCACTGAGGCCTCCATCAGGTCACACACGTCGTCCACGCTCACTTCCACAACGCGCCGTGTGGGCTCTAGGCTCGCCGCCAGCTCCTTTTCTGCCTGCAGCTCCAGCTCCCGCTGTATCTGGGCATTCAGCTCCGCCTTCGCCTGTGCTAGGCCGACATATTCGCCTGTGGTAGGCGGCCGTCCTCTTCCTCTCTTCGTTTTAGCCGCTGCCGGCGCCTTGTCACCAGATGTTCGGGGACGGTCTTCTTCATCGTCGATCCGCCTCTTACGGCATGTCGACGATGACCTTGAATTGTCTTCCATGAGGGAGCCGTCCGAGTCGACGGCGCCCACCTCGAGCATCTGCTCCTCCTCTTCCTCTTCTTTCCTCCTTCTACTTGTTTTTGATTTTGAGTTTTTCAAGTCCATACTTTAACCCACGAGTACCGGGTTCTTGAGCTGCACCGCCGCAGTGACCCGATTGCCACGGTGCCCCTGATACGCCTGGGGGGTCAGGAGGTGCCCCAGGGTTGGCCGCTAAAGACAGATCAACCCGCCTGCCACTCTCTCCGAGTGCCCCGACGCCGCGCGAGGCCCCCAAGAGGGCGCCCCAACGCCGGGAACTGGGGATTTTTTAAAGAGGTTTACTCCTCGCGGTCCGGGCGGTTAAGCCAAGACCCTCGTCCCCTCATGGAGCCGCTAGACATGACAACGACACTCCACAACGGGATTACGAGCCAGACGGTAATGATGCAGGTTCGCTGCACCATCTGCCCAGAAACAAAGTTTCCAGGCCCGCCCGAGTGTGCCGAAGCACACCTTCTGGGTTATTTTTTATAGAGGTTTTCTTCCTCGCAGTCCGAATGGCAAGCCACCCGAACCCTCGCTCCCACCAAGGACAAGTCCCCGGTAGGCCTACGAGCTGCTACCCCCTCCAAACCCCGTCTGACGAGCAGACGAAGCGGGAAGGGGCCCGCGAGGCAATTAGTTTCACGGCTCGGCCGCTACTCACAGGGTGGGCCACGAGAAGGCTTGCCTCATCCACCCCAGAAGGCTTGCCTCATCCACCCCAACCTAACCTTTTTTTTTTTTTTTTTTTTTTAACGTCAGGAAATCCCCACGGATACCCTCCCGGCCCGGGGGAGCCAGAGGGTTATGTCGGACTCGAACCGACTAAAACCTGACGGTGTTCCTACGAGTCGCCATGGTTGGCGGGGTCGCGGGAACGCGTGAGCATAACATCACGCGACCCCACCGGCGCTGCTCGACACTTAAGCCGAGCCCGCCCGCTTGCGCAGGGAACGACTTCCCACGCCGAGGAATAGGGAGGTGCATGGGGAACACATGCACACACCGTCCCGAGGCCCTTGAAGGGACGACACCACCCCCGTGGTGCGCCCCCAGCCTCATGAGGGGGAGGCGCCGGACAAGGCACCTACGTGCCCATCGCCTCCACCCCTCGCTCCTTCGCCGCTGCAGTCGCCCCGCTGGCCTCGGTGGTCGCGGTCCGTACGTCGACCACTTTCTTCAGCCCGGGGCAGGCTTTTCCGCCCAGCCTGTGCGCCGCCGGCCTCCCTGCCGCCGCACACAGTGAGCACCTGGGAGACGCCTCACAATCCGCGACTCGGTGTCCTTCCTGACCGCAGCGATAGCATTGGCCGCTGCGGTCCTGCTCTTCTCTGCAGGTGACTGCCGCGTGGCCCACCTGAAGGCACCGGTAACACCGCATTGGCCGCGGCTCCAGCAGGCGGACGCCCACGGAAACCCAGCCAACCAGCAACCTCCCCCTGGCCACCTTCTGGGCAGCCCTCACCGGACACTTGATCCAGGCGGTCCTCACTCCCGAGGGTAGGGCTCTGATGGGCCCAACCCGGACCGCCTCCACGGCGCAGTCTCCAGCGCCAGCGACCGCAGCCGCCACGTCCTCTTCTGTAGCCGCGTCGTCTAGCCCAACGAGCCGCAACTCGGCACACTTCGTCGGCCTCGTCACCTTTACCGACTCGCGGGCCAGCACCTGCCCGAGCCTGGCAGCCAGCTCATCTGCCACTTTTTCTCCTGCTGCCGCTGGCAACTCTAATAGCCGGGCGCCCGTCCTCGTGACCCTCAGCCGAAGGCCACCAGTGCAGCCGACATCCTCCAGCTTCACTCCGTCTCGTGCACTCTTTAGCATTGAGGCATACGTCATGCCGCCTTCAATGGCCTCCGGCGTCAGGGACAGCACTACTGCAGCCGTCTTAGGCGCCCGCAGCTTCGGCTGCTTTGACCGCACCTTCTTCTCTACCTTCTTCTCTGCCTTCTTCTGCGGCTTCTCCGACGGAGCAGAGGCAGGTGCCCCCGCTCTTTTCTTCTTCTTCTTGGCAGCGACTGTGGCCCAGTCGCTGCCCGGCTTCTGAGGTGGGGCGTTACCTGCAGCAGGCAACACCTCATCCCCCTCCGCTTGTTTATCAGCTACCGTCGACGGCCCGGTATCACCCGCCAACGGAGGCCGCAGCCTGGGCTTCGGAAGCAGCCGGTCTTCGAGCTTCCTTATTTTCGCGTCCATCATGGCGCCCATCTTCTCCACCAGGTCCTCTGGCACCAGTAGAGGAGGCGAGGCCACAGTCCCTTGAGGTGGCGACGCGGGGGTCGCCATGGACTCCCGCAGCGCACCCAGCTCCGTCCTCAGGTTCGAAACGTCCTTCCTCAAGTTCTCCACTTCTTTTTGAAGACACCTTTTCTCCTTTTGAAGGACCTGCACCTCTTGTGCCACCGTGTCATCCATGATGTATTTTCTCACATCGCTGAAGACCCCGGCGGCCTCCTTCAGGGCGCGCACGTACGTCCCCTTAAGGTTCTTCGACCTCGTGGCGATTAGAGTGATGTTCTTCACCGCGTCCTCCATCAATTCACACACGTCGTCCACACCCCAACCTAACCTAACCTAACCTAACCTAACCTTTTTTTTTTTTTTTTTTTTTTTTTTTTAACGTCAGGAAATCCCCACGGATACCCGTCCGGCCCTGGGGAGCCAGAGGGTTATGTCGGACTCGAACCGACTAAAACCTGACGGTGTCCACCGGGGCGCCTTACTCGGCGGGGTCACGGGAACTGCGTGAGCATTACATCACGCGACCCCACCGGCGCTGTCCGGCCGAAGCCAGACCCACCTCAGCCAGGCGGAGGCGAACCCCCACCCAGCAAACACCGAGAGGCACGCGGGACACGCGCGCACCACCTCTAGGCCGAACGCGAAGGAGCGGCAAGCCCCAGCTTACCACCCCACGGCCCTAGGTAGGGGAGAGAGGAGGTCACGCTGGTAGGGGAGAGAGGAGGTCACGCTGGAGAGAGGAGGTCACGCTAACCTAACCTTTTTTTTTTTTTTTTTTTTTAACGTCAGGAAATCCCCACGGATACCCTCCCGGCCCGGGGGAGCCAGAGGGTTATGTCGGACTCGAACCGACTAAAACCTGACGGTGTTCCTACTCGGCACCATAGTTGGCGGGGTCGCGGGAACGCGTAAGCATAACATCACGCGACCCCACCGGCGCTGCCCGACACTTAAGCCGAGCCCGCCCGCTTGCGCAGGGAACGACTTCCCACGCCGAGGAATAGGGAGGTACATGGGGAACACATGCACGCACCGTCCCGAGGCCCTTGATGGGACGACACCACCTCATGAGGGGGAGGCGTCGGACAAGGCACCTACGTGCCCATCGCCTCCACCCCTCGCTCCTTCGCTGCTGCAGCCGCCCCGCGGGCCTCGGTGGTTGCGGTCAGTACATCAACCACTTTCTTCAGCCAGGGGCAGGCTTTCCCGCCAAGCCTGTGCGCCGCCGGCCTCCCTGCCGCCGCGCACAATGAACATCTGGGAGCCGCCTCACACTCTGCGACTCGGTGACCCTCCTGACCGCAGCGATAGCATTGGCCGCTGCGGTCCTCCTCTTCTTTACAGGTGATGGCCGCATGCCCCACCTGAAGGCACCGGTAGCACCGCATCGGCCGCGGCCCCAGCAGGCGGACGCCCACTGAGACCCAGCCAACCAGTAACCTCCCTTTGGCCACCTTCTGGGCAGCCCTCACTGGACACCTGATCCAGGCGGTCCTTACTCCCGAGGGTAAGGCTCTGATGGGCCCAACCCGTACCGCCTCCACGGCGCAGTCTCCAGCGCCAGCGACCGCAGCTGCCACGTCCTCCTCCGTTGCCGCGTCGTCCAGCCCGACGAGCCGCAACTCGGCACACTTCGTTGGCCTAATGACCTTCACCGACTCGCGGGCCAGCACCTGCCCGAGCCTGGCAGCCAGCTCATCTGCCTTCTCTTCACCTGCAGCCGCTGGTAACTCCAATAGCCGGGCACCCGTCCTCGTGACCCTCAGCCGAAGGCCACCAGTGCAGCCGAGATCCTCCAGCTTCACTCCTTCTCGTGCACTTTTTAGCATTGAGGCATACGTCATGCCCCCCTCAATGGCCTCCGGCGTCAGGGACAGCATCACTGCCGCCGTCTTGGGCGCCCGCAGCTTCGGCTGCTTTGACCGCACCTTCTTCCCCGCCTTCTTCTGCGGCTTCTTCAAGGGAGCAGAGGCAGGAACCGCCACAGGTGCCCCCGCCCTTGTCTTCCTCTTCTTGGCAGCAACTGTTACCCAGTCGCTGCCCGGCGTCTTTGGTGTGGCACTACCCGCGGCAGGCAGCACCTCACCCTCCTCCTCGTGTGTTGGATCAGCTGCCGTCGGCGGCCCGGTATCACCCGCCAACGGAGGCCGCAGCCTGGGCTTCGGAAGCAGCCGGTCTTCGAGCTTCCTTATTTTCGCGTCCATCATGGCGCCCATCTTCTCCACCAGGTCCTCTGGCACCAGTAGAGGAGGCGAGGCCACAGTCCCTTGAGGTGGCGACGCGGGGGTCGCCATGGCCTCCCGCAGCGCACCCAGCTCCGTCCTCAGGTTCGAAACGTTCTTCCTCAAATTCTCCACTTCTTTTTGGAGACACCTTTTCTCCTTTTGAAGGACCTTCACCTCTTGTGTCACCGTATCATCCATTATGTATTTGCGCACGTCGCTGAAGACTTCGGCGGCTTCCTTCAAGGCGCGCACGTACGTCCCCTTCAAGTTCTTTGACCTCGTGGCGATGAGAGTGATGTTCTTCACTGAGGCCTCCATCAGGTCACACACTTAGTCCACGGTCACTTCCACAACGCGCCGTGCGGGCTCTAGGCTCGCCGCCAGCTCCTTCTCTGCCTGCAGCTCCAGCTCCCGCTGGATCTGGGCATTCAGCTCCGCCTTCGCCTGTGCAAGGCCGACATATTCTCCGGTGGTAGGCGGCCGTCCTCGTCCTCTCTTTGTTTGAGCCGCTGCCGGCGCCTTGTCCCCTGATGTTCGGGGACGGTCTTCTTGTTCATCGTCGATACGCCTCTTACGACAGGTCGACGATGATCGGGAATTATCTCCCATGAGGGAGCCGTCCGAGTCGACGGCGCCCACCTCGAGCATCTGCTCCTCCTCTTCTTCTTCTTTCCTCCTTCTACTTGTTTTTGGTTTTGATTTGTTTAAGTCCATTCTTCAACCCACGAGTACCGGGTTCTTGAGCTGCACCGCCGCAGTGACCCGATTGCCACGGTGCCCCTGATACGCCTGGGGGGTCAGGAGGTGCCCCAGGGTCGGCCGCTAAAGACAGATCAACCCGCCTGCCACTCTCTCCGAGTGCCCCGACGCCGCGCGAGGCCCCCAAGGGGGCGCCCCAACGCCGGGAACTGGGGATTTTTTAAAGAGGTTTACTCCTCGCGGTCCGGGCGGTTAAGCCAAAACCCTCGTCCCCGCATAGAGCCGCTAGACATGACAACGACACTCCATGACGGGATTACGAGCCAGACGGTAATGATGCAGGTTCGCTGCACCACCTGCCCAGAAACAAAGTTTCCAGGCCCGCCCGAGTGTGCCGAAGCACACCTTCTGGGTTATTTTTTATAGAGGTTTTCTTCCTCGCAGTCCGAATGGCAAGCCACCCGAACCCTCGCTCCCACCAAGGACAAGTCCGGTAGGCTTACGAGCTGCTACCCCCTCCAAACCCCGTCTGACGAGCAGACGAAGCGGGAGGGGGCCCGCGAGGCAATTAGTTTCACGGCCGATCGCTCAGCCGCTACTCACAGGGTGGGCCACGAGAAGGCTTGCCCCATCCACCCCACGCTAACCTAACCTAACCTAACCTTTTTTTTTTTTTTTTTTTTTTAACGTCAGGAAATCCCCACGGATACCCGTCCGGCCCTGGGGAGCCGGAGGGTTATGTCGGACTCGAACCGACTAAAACCTGACGGTGTCCACCGGGGCGCCTTACTCGGCGGGGTCGCGGGAACGCGTGAGCATAACATCACGCGACCCCACCGGCGCAGTCCGGCCGAAGCCAGACCCATCCCCGGCCAGGTGAAGGTCCCCCCACCCAGCCAACACCGAGGGGCGCGCGGGACACGCGCACACCACCTCTAGGCCGAACGCGAAGGAGCGGCAAGCCCCAGCTTACCACCCCACGGCCCTAGGTAGGGGAGAGAGGAGGTCACGACAGAAGGTATCGTGACCCCCCCTCCCCACCACCCAGCCCATCTCCAGAGCCCAGTTTCCCGGGCTCAAGTAATTTTTTATAGAGGTTTTCTTCCTCGTGGTCCAAGGAGCAAGCCCCTTAGACCCTCGGCCCTGACCAGAGAAAAACTCCAGAACAGGGTTACGAGATTTGACGGTGGCAGCGCAGAAGCTGCCTGCCCAGCAATCGCGTCGATTGCCGGGCCCGCCCAAAAGCCAGGGACGGACAACCCAGTGCCGGGACCAAGGCACCAAGAAGCCGTCCCCGGCACCCGCTGCTCCAGGACTCCGTCGGTATCCCTCGACGGAGGTGGAGCAGCCCCGGGGCAATTGGTTTCACGGCCGTTGGTCGCTCGGCCGCTACTCACAGGGTGGGCCACGAGAAGGCTTGCCCCATCCACCCCAACCTAACCTAACCTAACCTAACCTAACCTAACCTAACCTAACCTTTTTTTTTTTTTTTTTTTTTTTTTACGTCAGGAAATCCCCACGGATACCCGTCCGGCCCTGGGGAGCCAGAGGGTTATGTCGGACTCGAACCGACTAAAACCTGACGGTGTCCACCGGGGCGCCTTACTCGGCGGGGTCGCCCCCACCGGCGCAGTCCGGCCGAAGCCAGACCCATCCCCGGCCAGGTGAAGGTCCCCCCACCCAGCCAACACCGAGGGGCGCGCGGGACACGCGCACACCACCTCTAGGTCGAACGCGAAGGAGCGGCAAGCCCCAGCTTACCACCCCACGGCCCTAGGTAGGGGAGAGAGGAGGTCACGCTCTAAACTTCGTGACCCCCCCTCCCCACCACCCAGCCTTTCTCCAGGGCCCAGTAGCCCGGTCTGGACCCAAGTAATTTTTTATAGAGGTTTTCTTCCTCGCGGTCCAAGGGGCATGCCCCGTAGACCCTCGGCCCCGACCAGAGCATAACTCCAGAACAGGGTTACGAGATTTAACGGGCCCGCCCCAACAGCCAGGGACGGACATCCCAGTGCCCGGACCAGACACCGAGAAGCCGTCCCGGCACCTGCTGCTCCAGGACTCCGTCGGGTCCATCGACGGAGATGGAGCAGCCCCGGGGGCAATTAGTTTCACGGTCATGGCTCAAGACCGCTACTCACAGGGTGGGCCACGAGAAGGCTTGCCCCATCCACCCCAACCTTTTTTGTTTTTTTTTTTTTTTTAACGTCAGGAAATCCCCACGGATACCCTCCCGGCCCGGGGGAGCCAGAGGGTTATGTCGGACTCGAACCGACTAAAACCTGACGGTGTTCCTACTAGTCGCCATGGTTGGCGGGGTCGCGGGAACGCGTGAGCATAACATCACGCGACCCCACCGGCGCTGCCCGACACTTAAGCCGAGCCCGCCCGCTTGCGCAAGAGGTGCATGGGGAACACATGCACGCACCGTCCCGAGGCCCTTGATGGGACGACACCACCCCCGTGGTGCGCCCCAAGCCTCATGAGGGGGAGGCGCCGGACAAGGCACCTACGTGCCCATCGCCTCAACCCCTCGCTCCTTCGCCGCTGCAGCCGCCCCGCTGACCTCGGTGGTCGCGGTCCGAACGTCGACCACCTTCTTCAGCCCGGGGCAGGCTTTTCCGCCCAGCCTGTGCTCCGCCGGCCTCCCTGCCGCCGCGCACAATGAGCATCTGGGAGCCGCCACACACTCTGCGACTCGGTGACCCTCCTGACCGCAGCGATAGCATTGGCCGCTGCGGTCCTGCTCTTCTCTGCAGGTGATGGCCGCGTGCCCCACCTGAAGGCACCGGTAGCACCGCATCGGCCGCGGCTCCAGCAGGCGGACGCCCACCGAAACCCAGCCAACCAGCAACCTTCCCTTGGCCACCTTCTGGGCAGCCCTCACCGGACACTTGATCCAGGCGGTCCTCACTCCTGAGGGTAGGGCCCCGATGGGCCCAACCCGCACCGCCTCCACGGCGCAGTCTCCAGCGCCAGCGACCGCAGCCGCCACGTCCTCTTCTGTAGCCGTGTCGTCTAGCCCAACGAGCCGCAACTCGGCACACTTCGTTGGCCTCGTGACCTTCACCGACTCGCGGGCTAGCACCTGCCCGAGCCTGGCAGCCAGCTCATCGGCCTTTTCTTCACCTGCTGCCGCTGGCAACTCCAATAGCCGGGCGCCCGTCCTCGTGACCCTCAGCCGAAGGCCACCAGTGCAGCCGAGATCGATTCTGGTCACAGTCGACCACTGCTCCTCTGGCGGTGGAGCCTGTGAAGGCTGGCGCGACACAGCCGATGAGGGCGGCGCTGGTGCTGGCTCCCTTCGTCCTGCCCCCACAGTTGGTCGGGGGAGAAAGGGACGGTGCTGAGGGGGGCCTAGGCGCGACCACACAGACGGGCGCGCAGTGTCAGCTGCCAGCGGCGGCCGGACGCGCCTCTCCGGCAGAAGCCGGTCCTCGAGGCCCCTAAGCTTAGCGTCCACCATGAAGCCCACTTTCTCGATGATGGAAGCCACGAGTCGCTCACTGGGCTCCACCTGGGATGCGCTCGTCTTGGTCCGCATGGGCTGTATGGGCGGCGGGGGTGGCCCCGGGCGCGCTGCGCGGAACTCTGCTCGCATCGCCGCCATCTCCGTACGAAGGGCGTCGACCTGGGCCTGCAACCGAGCATTCTCGGTCTGCAGGGCCGCCACTTCTTCAGAGGCGCTACGGCCCCCCATCACATTGATGGCGTCGGTGATTCGTCGCGTTGCCTCCCTAAGGGTCCGCACGGTGGTCCCCTTAAGGTTCCGGGACTTTCCGACGAGCTCCAGGATTGTCTGGACGCCAACATCTGCCTCCCTCACTAGGGCGCCGGTAGGCAGCCCGACGAGTGGCCCAGCCATCGCATTGCGGGCCTCTTTGGCCAAATGGAGCTTCACTGCCTCTTCTTCGAGCTCCAGCTCCCTTCTTTTGGCCTCATTAGCCCTCTCTTTGGCCTCGGCATACCCCACGTATTCGCCCGTAGTGGGGGGCCTGCCACGCCCCCTCTTGTTTTGCACCGATTCAAATGTAAAGACAGCCCCTTATGTGTTTGCGGTACTGGAGAACCAGAAACGGTTCCCCACCTGATTCTCGACTGCCCTATATTCTCCTTGGAGAGAATGGACTTAGAACACATTCTAGAATTTAAGTTAACTTTAAGCACAATAAAGGACATAGTTTTAAGTAAAAATAGGAAAAAAGCACTACATATATGTTATAAAATAGTTAAGAGGGTAAGCAATAGAAATAAGAGCAAATAAATAATGATTATATCATATTATACATAATATGTATACGAATCATTGCAATTAGTTAAGTTCAAATTAAGTTAATACATCATTGTAGATACATGTATGTTAAGAACAATAAGAAAAGAAAGTAAATATGCATTAAATATAAAAAAGAGCGTAGATAGGTTCCTGTACACACCACATGAATGAAAGGACTTGAATGTAAGAAAGAACTTGTATGAGGCATGAAATGAAAGAGCTAGTAACAAAAGCGCGAAAAGTATGTAAGACACAATTAGTCGATCAAGGGCTCCGATCACGTTGGAGGAAGCAGCAAAAAAAAAAAAAAAAAAAACTAACCTAACCTAACACTGAACACAACGCGTTCGATGAAAGATGCCCAATCAGGAAGCGGTGCGATGCACTCGCACGGGCGTCGGTAGCATACTGCTGAGGGCGCTATGGGAGCGGAAGATGCATACCTCACGTACAAGGTGTTTCAGGTCAATTTGCAGAGGAAGAAGCTGGCGACTGAGGAGCTTCTGATAGAGGGGGCGAGGCAAGGGGCAGCAGTCGCGCTCTTGCAGGAACCGTATGTAGGTGGGGTTGGAAGGGTGAGAAACTACAGTGGAATCAGGCTTTTCCAGGACATCAGAGGGGGGGTAGTGAAGGCTGCTATAGTGGTATTTGATGCCAACTTGGAAGTGACGCAGTATCCAGATCTCACCACCAATAACGTGGTAGTTGTTAAACTAAAGACCAAGTCCTGGGATGCTATAGTGGTGTCATTCTACTTCGAGCCTGACCAGCCCCTGGCTCCTTACCTGGAACACCTGCAAAAGATTGAGAAAAGACTAGGAAGTTTTAGGTTATTGATGGGCGGGGACAGTAACGCTAAGAGTCTGTGGTGGGGAAGTAAACAAACAGATAGTAGAGGAGAAGAAGTGATGGGAGTGATGAGCGATATGGGTCTCAACATACTTAATAGGGGAACGCAGCCTACTTTTGATACAATTAGAGGAGGGAAACGCTACTACAGTTGCGTGGACATCGCTGTCTGCTCGGACGGTCTGCTGACCCTGGTGGAAGACTGGACAGTGGATCAGGGCCTCACGAGCTCTGACCACAATGCAATAGTATTTAACCTAAGAATTCAAGGTCCCCGTGGCTTTAACGTAGTTCGAACCACCAGAGTGTTTAACACAAAAAAAGCAAATTGGGTGGAATTTCATGGGAAATTCAATCAATTTAAAATATAATGTGGTTTAAATGGCAGCGGGATTGACGAAATTAAATGTACTAAAGATATCGACATAACAATAGCAAAACTTCACACTCTAATTAATAACACTTGTTTAGAAACCATCCCTAAAAAGAAAAATAAAGCTGTACTTACCTTTAGTTGGTGGACTGAAGAGCTCGCAGACTTGAAGAGAAGTGTCGCCACCAGGAGACGCAGGATCCGATCGGCAGCCGCTGTCCGTAGACCGCATGTGGTAGCGGAGTACCTGAAACAGAAAGAGATCTATGAACTTGCTGTGACAAAAGCCCAAACGACTAGCTGGAAAGAGTTCTGTCAGAGACAAGACAGAGAAAGTATGTGGAATGGGATATATCGCATCATTAGAAGAACAGCCCCAAGAGAAGAAGACCTTCCATTGGAAAAAGATGGACACATAGAGGACGCAGCCGGGTCAGCTAGGCTGCTAGCAGAAACCTTTTACCCAGGAGACACCTTGGATGACGAAACTCCCCACCACGCTCATGTTAGGCTGATGGCGGAGAGGTCAAACAGCGACGGTCAGATAGGCCGAGACGACCCCCCCTTCACTCTATTTGAGATGCACACGGCGATGAATGCCTTTAACCCCAAGAGAGCCCCGGGATCGGACGGCTTTACGGCCGACATCTGCTCCAAGGCAATGGAGTGTGATCCTGGCCTTTTTCTGGGAGTTTTTAACAAATGTTTGGCTTACCACTATTTCCCCAAGATGTGGAAGGAAGCAACGGTCATCATGCTCCGAAAACCAGGTAGAGATTCATATACGAGCCCTAAGTCTTATAGGCCAATAGGACTTTTGCCAGTATTGGGCAAAATATATGAAAAAATGCTCATAACTCGACTCAAACATCATCTACTGCCGAGAATAAGCGATCGACAATATGGTTTCATGCCTCAAAGAGGCACAGAGAGTGCCTTGTGTGCCCTTATGCGGCACATACGGCAAAAAGTTTCAGAAAAGAAAATCATTACACTGGTGTCGCTTGACATTGAAGGAGCATTCGATAATGCATGGTGGCCGGCAATACGAGTAAGGTTGGTAGAGGAGGAATGTCCACTGAACCTCAGGAGGGTCATGGATAGTTACCTTGGGGAAAGAGTGGTAAGGGTGAGGTATGCAGGGGTCGAACACACGAGGGCAACTGGCAAGGGCTGTATACAGGGGTCCATTGGGGGGCCACTGTTATGGAACGTCTTGTTGGATCCGCTTCTGAGGTTACTGGCTGGTATGGGGTACTACATGCAGGCATTTGCTGACGACGTGGTCCTAGTATTTGATGGCACGTCAGCCGCAAGAATAGAACAACTAGCGGATGATGCTCTCGCGTATATTCAGGAGTGGGGTGTCAGAAATAAGTTGAAATTCGCTCCACATAAAACTAAAGCGATGACGATTACCAACAAACTTAAATATGACACGCCTCGCCTGAGCATGGGCGGGATCAGTATTAACATGGTTGGCAGCATTAAAATATTAGGATTAACCATTGATAGGAAACTTACTTTCAATGAACATATTGCAGATGTATCCCGAAAGGCCGCAAGAATCTACAAACAGCTCGCCAGGGCAGCGAGAGTCAGTTGGGGACTGAACCCTGAAGTAGTGCGGACGATTTATGTCGCGGTTGTGGAGCCGATTATCCTGTATGCAGCAGGCGCTTGGGCGCCTGCGGCCGCCAAGCTGGGAGTCAGGAAGCAGCTCGACGCCCTGCAACGGACGTTCGCCCAGAAGATGTGTAGAGCCTATCGGACGGTGTCGCTGCACTCCGCCCTGGTCTTGGCGGGGCTAGTCCCTTTGGATTTTCGTATCCAGGAGGCCGCTTTGTTATGCGCGGCCAGGGATGGGCTCCCGGTTCCGGGATTAGGGGACAGGGAGGTGGAGCGAATGGAACCCGCGGTCGGGGCTCCACATCCAGCTCTCAGTGTGGAATTAAGTTTCCGATGCCTGACGAGCCAGGAGCAGGTGGACGAGGTCAGTGGTTCCGACGTGCAGATCTATACCGACGGCAGCAAGATTGAAGGCAGAGTGGGTGCTGCGCTCTCCATCTGGAGTGGCGGAGTTGAGACCGGAGCTGTGAAACTTGGTCTGGCGTCATTCTGTACGGTTTACAAGGCGGAACTACTGGCAATTTGCAGGGCAACGGAAGAGGTCATGCGGCACAAGGATAGGTCTTTTGGTATCTTCAGCGACTCCATGTCTGCTCTTCAAACAGTCTCAAGGGCTGATGCCCTCCATCCCTTGGCCGTAGAAGCGAGGGCAAATTTGAGAACGGTTTCTCTCCAGGGCAAAACTGTGTTTTGGTGCTGGATAAAGGCTCACGCGGGGTTGGAGGGCAACGAGAGGGCGGACCACTTGGCGAAGGAGGCTGCGCTGAAGTACAAAGGCCGTCCCCACTATGATCGTTGTCCGGTCTCATTCGTCAAGAGAATCATTCGTCTTGGTTCACTCGACGAGTGGGACCGGAGGTACGACGGTGGGGACACTGCTGCAGTGACCAAGCTGTTTTTCCCTCAGGCGTCGGCTGCATACAGCGTGGTCAGAAGGGGGCTCGGGCCTGTCGCCGAAGTTACGCAACTGATGACGGGACACGGTGGCTTTTTGGAATATCTTCACCGTTTTCGGCGCAGGGACAGCCCATCGTGCGTTTGTGACCCCGAAGTTTCGGAGACGGTCCTCCATCTGATTCTGGACTGTCCAGTGTTCTCCCTAGAACGTTCAGAAATTGAAAATTATTTAGATTGTAAGCTAGAGATAAATACAATTAGGAATATAGTGAAATGTAAAAATAAAGATAAGATAATAGATATATGTTTAAAAATAGTAAATAGGATAAAATGTAAAAATAAAGACTGAATAATAAGAATGATATCATGATATAGTGATGATATCAATGAATATCATTCAACAACAACTGATATTAATATAGAAATACTTTAGAAATTTAGACATAAAGAAATAATGTAAAATATTAGAATAGCAGGAAATAAATTTAGAAATAAAAGGGAGAAAAAACAAAAGAGCATAGAATAGGATCCCTAGACACTAGGAATGAAAGGTTGAATGATAGAAAGATACAGTATGAGGCATGTTAGAGCCATCCGAGTGAAAGCGTGAATAGTATGAATAACAAGAACAAGACGTACATGGGCTCCGACTATGTTGGAGGGAGAAGGAGATTTTTTTAAAAAAAAAAAAAACCTAACCTAACCTAACCTAATCTAACCTTCCTTCCTTCCTTCCTTCCTTCCTTCCTTCCTTCCTTCCTTCCTTCCTTCCTTCCTTCCTTCCTTCCTTCCTTCCTTCCTTCCTTCCTTCCTTCCTTCCTTCCTTCCTTCCTTCCTTCCTTCCTTCCTTCCTTCCTTCCTTCCTTCCTTCCTACCTTCCTTCCTTCCTTCCTTCCTTCCTTCCTTCCTTCCTTCCTTCCTTCCTTCCTTCCTTCCTTCCTTCCTTCCTTCCTTCCTTCCTTCCTTCCTTCCTTCCTTCCTTCCTTCCTTCCTTCCTTCCTTCCTTCCTTCCTTCCTTCCTTCCTTCCTTCCTTCCTTCCTTCCTTCCTTCCTTCCTTCCTTCCTTCCTTCCTTCCTTCCTTCCTTCCTTCCTTCCTTCCTTCCTTCCTTCCTTCCTTCCTTCCTTCCTTCCTTCCTTCCTTCCTTCCTTCCTTCCTTCCTTCCTTCCTTCCTTCCTTCCTTCCTTCCTTCCTTCCTTCCTTCCTTCCTTCCTTCCTTCCTTCCTACCTTCCTTCCTTCCTTCCTTCCTTCCTTCCTTCCTTCCTTCCTTCCTTCCTTCCTTCCTTCCTTCCTTCCTTCCTTCCTTCCTTCCTTCCTTCCTTCCTTCCTTCCTTCCTTCCTTCCTTCCTTCCTTCCTTCCTTCCTTCCTTCCTTCCTTCCTTCCTTCCTTCCTTCCTTGAAAGGAGCTGGAGAAAGGTTGGAATTTGGTCCTGAAAGAGGAACACTTCACTCAATAGCGATCACGTCGCAGGACGAGAAAGAGACGGGTGAAGAGATACTGGACAAAATACGAAAAGTAGTGGATGCAAAACAGGGTTGGGTCAAAGTCGATAAAATACGCAAAGCTAAAGATAGGAAAATTATTGTAGGGTGCAAAATGAAATGTGCTTTCGGTCCATAGCGACGACGATGACTTGAAAAAAAAAAGCCCTAAAAAATCAGAACAGGGAATTATCCCACGGTTTGCCAGAAGAGGACTGCGTGATAAATTTCGGAGGAAGGCTCGCAACCCACTTGTGACACATGTGGTTGTGGAAGTGACACCAGTTGCCTGGAAGAAAGCCATATCTCTGGGAAGAGTTCGCATCGACCTCCAGAATGTGAGCATGTTCGACCAGTCCCCGTTGGTGCAATGTGTGCGATGTTTGGATTACGGCCACAGTAGAAGGTTCTGCAAAGAAAAAGAGGATGTGTGCAGCCATGCCATGCCAAGGCCATTTGAAGGCCGACTGCCCAGGTTATCCAGCTGGCACCCAGGCTTGCTGCAAGAACTGTCATAGAGCCGGTCTGATCGATACTGAACATAACGCATTTGATGATGGATGCCCAATCAGGGCATCTGCGCTGTCGGTGCTGGCGGCCCCCGGGAGCTCCAGTAGCCTCCCGCCGGTGGCAGTGTAGCGCTCACGAACGCCCTGCGCTCCGAAGTCTTCGGTGGCCAGCTTGGTCTTGGCCACCCGGAGCACGTCAGCGAACGTGACGCCCTTCTCCTGCCCCTCCGGCGATATGGAGAGGACTACGGCCGACGTCCGAGGCGGTCGCAACCTCTGACTTTCTTTCTTGGCCCCTCACCCCGTAACCTAACCAAACCTTTTTTTTTTTAACGTCTAGTTCCCTAGCCCTGGACCCAAGTAATGTTTTAGAGAGGTTTTCTTCCTCGCGGTCCAAGGAGCAAGCCCCTTGGACCCTCGGCCCTAACACCAGGGAAGAACTCCAGTGCAGGGTTACGAGTGGTGTCTCGCTGCAAAATGACGTGGTCCCGGCACCCACCACTCCTCCAGCCTCCGTCGGAGCCCTTGACGGAGGCGGAGAGCAGCCCCGGGGCAATTGGTTTCACGGTCTACTCCTCGACCGCTACTCACAGGGTGGGCCACGAGAAGGCTTGCCCCATCCACTCCCCATCCACCCTTAACCTAACCTAACCGAGTCGCGCTCGAACCTCAGCCGCAAGCGCATTGTTTTGACATAGCTCCGTGTTTAAAAATCTCAAAAGTAGTAAAAGTTGTGTAAGATACCCGTGATATATATCATCTTGTGCGCCTTAACAAGTTCTACAAGTGTGTATGGTTTTATGATATATTGAAAATTTGGTGGATTTTCAGTGAAAATTTAGTTTAAGTCTATGAATTAACACATTAATTCATTAATATCTTTTAAACCAAATCGATGACCTCAGTGTTTTTTGATTTTAAAAAGTGTGCAATATTGAGACCTTCAAAACAGTGATTTTTCCGGAAAATTCTGTCCATGTTTACTACCTAAAACAGCGGTAAATCGAATAACCGTGTATGCCGTGTCGTGGATGCCGTGGGTTTTTCAAAAAGAAGACAAACGACATATTGGAAAAGAGGATTGGTTTGTTTTCCACGGAAGCAGACATAAATAAGTATAATTCTTATAAAATTTAAAGCTTTAAACTAGTTCATTTGACACATTTCATCATTTGTAAATATTTAACATTAAGTTTACTGAGCATTTAATTCAATCATGTCATAGCATTTAGTCATATTTCATAAAATTTAATTTAATTTTATTTGATTTTAATCATAATTCATATTTCATAAAAGTGTGGATGTGAATTTAGGTTGAAAATTAATATTTAATATCATAATCGCTTGGCTTGTTTGGAGACATATCGATTGATTTCAAAGATTTTGTTTGGTTTTGGCGGCTGGCAACCTCAAGAAGGAGGTGCGGGAGCTAGTCGTTCAGAAGATTGCTCTTATGAACACCTTGGTCCTGGAGTTGGTGGAATCCAGGGCCAGATCCCGCACTCAAATAGAGGCTCTGCGGGCCGCCGAGAAGGCTGCAAAGGGCGCAGCGGAGCGTAGCAGGGCGCAGGCGCTTGAGGAAGGGTTGAATAGGTTCAAGGAAGTGTCGCGGGAATTGGCATCGATGAGGGAGGAAATGAGGGAGATGAAAAGGTCGGGGGTAGGTGGCCAGGGGTGTGATAAAATAGGTGAGGAACTAGCGGCACTGAGGGAACTGTTAAAGGAGAGGTGCGGGGTGGTCGTGGCCCCGGGCATTGCACAGGGGGTTGCCGAGATCAAGGCGGCCGTCGGCCGCCTCGAGGGGCGGTCTTACGCTGAGGCGGTGGCGGCAGGGCGCCTCCTGGTGCAAGCAAATAGGCGGGCGGAGGTGTACCGGGTCGCTCTCTAATTATTGCATCGAGGAGCGCGACGGACACGGCGGATGATGTGATGGCTGCACTGGGTGCGATCGTGGACGCTCGTGGCGGGGGCGTACGGGTGGACCGGGCTAAGAAGGTTGGGGGCAGGCGGGTTCTACTCATATGTCCCTCGGGTGAGGACATAGAAAAGATAAAGTGCCAATTAAGAGGGAACCAGGGACGGACAGCGGACAGAGGAGCCCCACTTCCGAAGGCCTATGGTGGTGCTGAGACATGTTCTCAGCGCCAATTCGGATGCGGAGGTGGTCGAGTCCCTGGAGAGGCAGAACTCGGCCGTGGTGAGCGGCCTTTCAAAAGAGGATAGGGAGGCGAAGGTCCGTTCAGGAGAAGTTAAATTTACTCAAAAACTAAAACGTTCACCCCTACATATTTTTGTGTTAAAAAGTGCGACGTGCCGAGTCGTATTTATCCTGAAAATTTAGGAAAATTTCATCCAGGATTTCCTAGTGAAAGTGCAGAAAAACCAAAAACCACGTGGTTCGTGATATAGTTGTCTGACGCATGTTCTGACAAGTTTGTTGGACGCGGATAACAATTAGAAGCTCATCGGTGTTTCAAGCAAGAAAATCCATACGTCTATCTTAAAGTTACTGTAGGGTGGAACTGTAGGGGTAGAAAATTATTGTAGGGTGCAAAATGAAATGTGCTTTCGGTCCATAGCGACGCACACTGATCAAATTTTGAAAAGTACCTGTATGAAATTCGTTTTTGCTAAGTTGATGGTAGTTAATTATTATACTGTATTTGTGTTGTGAGATACCTACACGCACAATTAAACAAGTTCATAACCTTGTAACATCATCAGTACGTGATATTATTTATTGCAAAGTTGAAGTAACCGTTATTTGTGTAAATAGCGAAAAATTTATCTTTATTATAAGTTGACCGTGTCCTGTTTCTGTGATACTAGTGAAGTGTAGGAATCATGGTGCATACAAATGACGGTATGAGCTTTGAAACAAACATTAATCAAAAAAAAATAACAAAGATTATTTTCCACTGTATTTATTTTAAAGTCTTTAATTTTTTTTCAATATTTTTTTTTATTGAAAGACCACAACTTTTTAGGAACAAGTTAGAACATTTCGAGATTAGTATCTCTAGGTGCTATGTAGACTTGGCTTTAATGTTGAATTGGTTTCATTCGCCCTTTGCCGCCCTTGCTGAACAAACTTTTTATTTTTGTAGGAAATGGCGAAATAGTCAAAAATCGTGATTTGTACAAATACCTATTACAATATCCTCCAATGAAGCCTATGACAGTTAAATCCAAAAAGATGCTATTTTCTCATATTTTGGAAGTACTCTCAATAACAAATTTGGAACAACAAAGTAAAAATAACTTACAAAATGAAATTCACGTTTTTAGCACTGGACTTTCAAGATATTGGTTATCGGTTGGTAGGGATGCTAATAAATTTGAAAAAAAAACACGCAAAGTGGCTTGCTAAATGTATAATTACATCCGGTGCTATTAGTAACCAACCTTCAACATCGGGTAGCGTTCACGCAGGACGGCCAAAAACACTGAAATTGAAATGTGTGACAAAACTTATACTGTACATCATGTTTTACTTAAAACAATGATTGACGGTAAAGTTGCTAATGCCTTAACATCTACTAGATCTACTCAGCAGTGTTATATCTGTAAAGCGTCATCATCGCAGTTCAAAAAACTTGTAAATCAGGAACCAAGATGCTACGACACAGCTACTCTAGATTTCGGTATTTCGCCGCTTCATGCCACTTTAAGAAGTTTCGAATGTCTTCTACATATTGCTTATAAATTACCCTTAAAATCATGGCAAGCACTCGGAGAAAATAATAAGAAAATTGTTAACGATAGGAAACGAAAGATTCAACAGGAATTTCGGTCTGAACTCGGCTTGTTGATCGATATGCCAAAACAGAATTTCAGAAAGACCAATGACGGAAATACCGCCAGAGCTTTTTTTGCCAATTCTGAAGTAAGTTCGCGTATAACTGGTATAGACCATGAATTGATCGTTCGGTTTAAAGTAATTCTAACTGCATTGAACTCTCAATACAAGATAAATAGCACATTATTCGGTACTTATGCTAAAGAGACTGCAATGAGGTATGTTGATCTGTACGGATGGTATCCAATGCCTCCTACAATACACAAAATATTAGCCCATGGAAAAGATGTCATTGACCATTTCTTAGTTCCAATTGGTCAATTAGGAGAAGATGCTCAGGAGTCTCGCCATAAAGACGTCAGATATTATAGAGAACACAATACTAGGAAAACGTCGAGAAAAGAAACAAATGAAGATTTAAGTATTCAAAATTTTGCTTCTCACTTCTGATCCTATTATTTCCCAACTTCGCCGTCTACCTCTTAAAAAAGGGGGAAACATCTCGAAAGAAGTCCTGTGTTTACTAGCAGAGCCAGATTTAATTGCTGACGAGGAAAACAATGATGATGAAAATGAATAGGTATAAATCTAACTATAATTAAATATAATTTAATATTCTTCCTTTGCCCTGTTTATTCGAATAAACTTCTAATATATTTGTTTCAGATCAAAAACAACAATACAATACTAATAAGAAATCAAAATATCCAAAAAAAAAAAATAATTAAGTTATTAAATTGTTTCCATTTAATTTTATGTCAATTTAGTAATGACGTACATCAATTTAGTGTTTCAAATAGTAAGTACAGTGTTTAAATAAGTCATTTCTATTGTTATTACGATATATAAAACCCTAAATAATTTTATCCCGTTATTTTCTAATTATTGATCACTGTGCGACGATGACTTGAAAAAAAAAAGCCCTAAAAAATCAGAACAGGGAATTATCCCACGGTTTGCCAGAAGAGGACTGCGTGATAAATTCAAAATTTCGGAGGAAGGCTCGCAACCCACTTGTGACACATGTGGTTGTGGAAGTGACACCAGTTGCCTGGAAGAAAGCCATATCTCTGGGAAGAGTTCGCATCGACCTCCAGAATGTGAGCATGTTCGACCAGTCCCCGTTGGTGCAATGTGTGCGATGTTTGGATTACGGCCACAGTAGAAGGTTCTGCAAAGAAAAAGAGGATGTGTGCAGCCATGCCATGCCAAGGCCATTTGAAGGCCGACTGCCCAGGTTATCCAGCTGGCACCCAGGCTTGCTGCAAGAACTGTCATAGAGCCGGTCTGATCGATACTGAACATAACGCATTTGATGATGGATGCCCAATCAGGGCATCTGCGCTGTCGGTGCTGGCGGCCCCCGGGAGCTCCAGTAGCCTCCCGCCGGTGGCAGTGTAGCGCTCACGAACGCCCTGCGCTCCGAAGTCTTCGGTGGCCAGCTTGGTCTTGGCCACCCGGAGCACGTCAGCGAACGTGACGCCCTTCTCCTGCCCCTCCGGCGATATGGAGAGGACTACGGCCGACGTCCGAGGCGGTCGCAACCTCTGACTTTCTTTCTTGGCCCCTCACCCCGTAACCTAACCAAACCTTTTTTTTTTTAACGTCTAGTTCCCTAGCCCTGGACCCAAGTAATGTTTTAGAGAGGTTTTCTTCCTCGCGGTCCAAGGAGCAAGCCCCTTGGACCCTCGGCCCTAACACCAGGGAAGAACTCCAGTGCAGGGTTACGAGTGGTGTCTCGCTGCAAAATGACGTGGTCCCGGCACCCACCACTCCTCCAGCCTCCGTCGGAGCCCTTGACGGAGGCGGAGAGCAGCCCCGGGGCAATTGGTTTCACGGTCTACTCCTCGACCGCTACTCACAGGGTGGGCCACGAGAAGGCTTGCCCCATCCACTCCCCATCCACCCTTAACCTAACCTAACCGAGTCGCGCTCGAACCTCAGCCGCAAGCGCATTGTTTTGACATAGCTCCGTGTTTAAAAATCTCAAAAGTAGTAAAAGTTGTGTAAGATACCCGTGATATATATCATCTTGTGCGCCTTAACAAGTTCTACAAGTGTGTATGGTTTTATGATATATTGAAAATTTGGTGGATTTTCAGTGAAAATTTAGTTTAAGTCTATGAATTAACACATTAATTCATTAATATCTTTTAAACCAAATCGATGACCTCAGTGTTTTTTGATTTTAAAAAGTGTGCAATATTGAGACCTTCAAAACAGTGATTTTTCCGGAAAATTCTGTCCATGTTTACTACCTAAAACAGCGGTAAATCGAATAACCGTGTATGCCGTGTCGTGGATGCCGTGGGTTTTTCAAAAAGAAGACAAACGACATATTGGAAAAGAGGATTGGTTTGTTTTCCACGGAAGCAGACATAAATAAGTATAATTCTTATAAAATTTAAAGCTTTAAACTAGTTCATTTGACACATTTCATCATTTGTAAATATTTAACATTAAGTTTACTGAGCATTTAATTCAATCATGTCATAGCATTTAGTCATATTTCATAAAATTTAATTTAATTTTATTTGATTTTAATCATAATTCATATTTCATAAAAGTGTGGATGTGAATTTAGGTTGAAAATTAATATTTAATATCATAATCGCTTGGCTTGTTTGGAGACATATCGATTGATTTCAAAGATTTTGTTTGGTTTTGGCGGCTGGCAACCTCAAGAAGGAGGTGCGGGAGCTAGTCGTTCAGAAGATTGCTCTTATGAACACCTTGGTCCTGGAGTTGGTGGAATCCAGGGCCAGATCCCGCACTCAAATAGAGGCTCTGCGGGCCGCCGAGAAGGCTGCAAAGGGCGCAGCGGAGCGTAGCAGGGCGCAGGCGCTTGAGGAAGGGTTGAATAGGTTCAAGGAAGTGTCGCGGGAATTGGCATCGATGAGGGAGGAAATGAGGGAGATGAAAAGGTCGGGGGTAGGTGGCCAGGGGTGTGATAAAATAGGTGAGGAACTAGCGGCACTGAGGGAACTGTTAAAGGAGAGGTGCGGGGTGGTCGTGGCCCCGGGCATTGCACAGGGGGTTGCCGAGATCAAGGCGGCCGTCGGCCGCCTCGAGGGGCGGTCTTACGCTGAGGCGGTGGCGGCAGGGCGCCTCCTGGTGCAAGCAAATAGGCGGGCGGAGGTGTACCGGGTCGCTCTCTAATTATTGCATCGAGGAGCGCGACGGACACGGCGGATGATGTGATGGCTGCACTGGGTGCGATCGTGGACGCTCGTGGCGGGGGCGTACGGGTGGACCGGGCTAAGAAGGTTGGGGGCAGGCGGGTTCTACTCATATGTCCCTCGGGTGAGGACATAGAAAAGATAAAGTGCCAATTAAGAGGGAACCAGGGACGGACAGCGGACAGAGGAGCCCCACTTCCGAAGGCCTATGGTGGTGCTGAGACATGTTCTCAGCGCCAATTCGGATGCGGAGGTGGTCGAGTCCCTGGAGAGGCAGAACTCGGCCGTGGTGAGCGGCCTTTCAAAAGAGGATAGGGAGGCGAAGGTCCGTTCAGGAGAAGTTAAATTTACTCAAAAACTAAAACGTTCACCCCTACATATTTTTGTGTTAAAAAGTGCGACGTGCCGAGTCGTATTTATCCTGAAAATTTAGGAAAATTTCATCCAGGATTTCCTAGTGAAAGTGCAGAAAAACCAAAAACCACGTGGTTCGTGATATAGTTGTCTGACGCATGTTCTGACAAGTTTGTTGGACGCGGATAACAATTAGAAGCTCATCGGTGTTTCAAGCAAGAAAATCCATACGTCTATCTTAAAGTTACAGAGCATAAAGTAAAAACAACAGGTTATCAGGATTATTTATTTAGATCGATGACATATGTTTTTTATATCTTTAATTAACGTAGCTTTTAGTGCTCTTTCGATGGACACTAGTTTCATATTTTTCCACTAAAGGGTTGTGAAAATATAGAAAATATAAAAATCCGAGGGTAGGTCGAAAAATTTAGAGATCGCGCCACATAAGTTGGCGGACGGCAAACTTGGAACTAAATTTGACGTTTCCGCCATTGCGTGTTATTTTGTATGAAAAGTAAATTAAGTATTACCAGCGTTGTGTTTTTTGCTCACTCTTTGTAATTTTTATGTTTGTTAAGGGTTATTATAATAAATTGATTTCCGGAGTTTCTTGTTAGTTCTTCTCCAAGCTAGGGTCTCCGCTGAACTAATCTCGGTAAAAAATATGTAAAGACAATGCTCAGTGCCATGTTTGAAATAGTTTTTTTTAATTTATGCTTAGATCATAAGATAACATTCAAAGAGAGCTTGTGACAGGGCCTATTTTAAATAAACATATTTTGACTTTTGACTTTGATATATTAATTTGTTTTATTTGAGTTTATAGCTCTGCAACCAAAGACCGTTACAAATGAAACCTATAATGTATCGAACCGTATGGCACAGTGAGTGATAGTTTTGGCGTGTTTACTGGCAACACTGAATTACGCAACTGTGGCGCCGCCTCCATCTGCCACCTTATGTGGCGCGATCTCTATATCTGTGTTTCAAGCATATGTTTTGCATCAAATTTTGTTCAGCATTCTTTGTAAGATGTAAATCTGTTTTAGTTGGAAGTTTTTGATCAATCGTTTTAGAGATATATATATATATATATAAAATTGTATGTAAAATCATATTTTTCTTAATTATTAAAGTGAGGGTAGGTGTAAACTTACTGCAATTATTTTAGATCGACGTAAAATTAGACGACCTTTTGCCTGATACCAAACTCGACTGAGATTGGATAGAATTTGTGGAATTTAGATGTATGTGTTACTCACTTTCCGACATTTTGGGTAGGATTTGTAGAATTTTATTGTGATTATATTGTGCTATCACAATGAAATAAAACACACGTGTGCGCCTGTGAGCCAGGAGTGGAGGAGACGGTGCCGCACCTGCTTATGGAGTGCCCCCAATTTGCACGTAAGAGGTTCGACATCGAACAAGAAATGGGTAGTTTAATCAGCAAGGATACAATACCTAGAATAATGTTTAATGTAAGAAGGAATAAGTTCTGTAAATACTGTGAAAATATAATGAAACGGGTAATTAATAGAAATAAGTAAGCAAGAAAAATATGATTAAACAATATAAATTATTATTTTGTAATAATCATATACTTTAAGATATAGTATAAGTAAAGAGAACGAAATAGTATATAAGAATAAAAATAAATATAAATAGTAGATATAGGAGATATACCCCACCCGCACAAGTGAGAGAGATGATGGATGAAAGAAAGATAATAGTATGTGGAATGAAAGTACGAGAGGCATAGAAGTGAGACAGTCTGTAAGAGTAACTGTAGGTACACAAAGAACTCCAATTATGTTGGAGGTAGACGGAGAAAAAAAAACCTAACCTTGTCATGTCTTCCGGAGAGTGATCATGTATTCTTCACTTGTGGTGACTATAGTGAAACGTTTCGGCATTGAAACTCTCCACTCTTTGGGGGCGACGGCCCACGGGTTTCTTGGATTGTGGTCGTTTTGTATTCAATGAGCGATATGTATTATATGATCTTATAGAAGCACTACCTCCGCAATAGCAGAGATTACCATTGAAACATCTGAGCAATCGCAAATAATTCGGCGTTGCTCAATTGTATCGGTCTTGACACTGTTACAGTGGGTACAGCGTTCAAATCCAGCCTGAGCATGTACCAATGAAATTGAAGTTTAAATAATTTACGTAATAATAAAAAAACGGTTTTCCCCAAATACCTGTAGTAAAAACACAGTGAGGAAACCTATTTACAGGTAATAGCTAATGCTTTTAAATGGCGACATGGCTTGCCACCTATCACATTGAGTACCAACTATCTGGTCAACACGCGGGTTCACGATGGCCACAGAATTACTATCTCTGACTAACCTGAACCTCTGACTACCTCACAAGGGTGGTCGTGAACGTAATTGTCTTTGTTTTGTTTTGTCAATCATAATAGTAATAGACTAGACTAGCCGTCTTGTCGTTGTTACTCTATGTTGTACTCGTGAATGGTTGCATGTGCATGTGCTCAGGCAGCACCGTCCTGAAGAATACATTGCAGCTCGATGACTAGTAGTAGTAGGTCTCACTGCCTAAGCTTTCTTCAAGCTGTTTCTTCACCTGGCAGGACACTGTACTCCTCCTATACACAACGTTTGGAACTTATCATCCAAAGGGACGATCTAGCCAAAATTATATAATTCTTTTTGATGTTCGATAGGGGACTGGGCACAGAAAGAACTAGTATTTTATTTCTTTATTTGTGAATTTACTGTAAACGCAACTCATTTTTTGACATGGCGTACTTTTAAAACTTTCTTCAATTGATAGCAATAGTAGTCTCCTTATGCGACAGCGGCTTGTTGGTCGTTCTGCGCTCGGTAGAAGTTGCCTGCGAGCAGACTGAGGCCGTGCTGGTGCGCGAACTCCGCTGCCTTGAAGAAGCCGCGGCCTTGCGCCTGCCTGCGGGACACGGACAACATTACTTATTGTAAGAGATAAAAATACATCTGTACTCGTGCTCGGTAGTATATCAGAAAGTAAGGAGAAAATAAGAATAACAATGTCAGTTTTTCTTTTTACCTAAACGCCATTAAATATTAATCTGTTCCTAAGAAAAGGATACTTAGAGATAAATCAAAAGGTATGCCAACATTTGAGCCACGAGGGCCTCATCGAAGTCCAGAAGATGCGGCTGCTCGTACAGCAGGAACACGTAGCGGTGGAGGCCGGTGCTGGGCGGGGGGCCCGAGGGCAGGAACTCCGCCAGGGTCCGACCCTGGGACACCGCAGTCCCCGGGATGTCCACCACTAGCCAGTGCAGCCACTCGCTGCTCACCACGTCAGGGTCTGAAACATCCCAAGCGACTTTCATAGCAAACGCGTAAACGCAGCACATTATTTTGAACTGGGATACACAATTGAACCGACAAGCAATTGAACTGGCGGTCAAGGGAGACGAGCAGGTGTGGGAGGAGAGAGCGCGGAGGAGGATCTCTCACCGGTCATCACCAAGGCGTAGAAGGCGTCGGGGCTCGCCTCCCAGCGCAGCGAGGCGCCGCGTGCACCTGCGCCAGCGACAGCTCGTTGCCCGCAGAGGCCGCCGCGCCGCTCGGGAACTCCACCTGCGACAGAGCGAGCGCCTCTTAGCACCATTCTTGGCGTAGCAGGAGAGGACGGCGGAGCTCACCTGCAGCAGCGCCGGGGGCGGCGCGGGGAGCACGTCCGGCACCACCTCCAGGGCCACGAAGCTCTCGGGCCAGTCGGCCGCCACGCCCAGCGCCCACACCACCAGCAGCCACGCGCGCATCGCCATCGCCAGAGCCTGCGCCGCACTGCAGCCGGCGGCTCCTCGGCGGCTATCGCGCGCAGGCCCTTATCGCCGCAAGATACGCCGCCATCGCGGAGGCTGATAATCCGCTGATACGCGAGATATACTGATGTGCGCACGAATTAGATCAAATACTTATAATTTAAAACATTATTACACAACTTAATGTAGCGTCTTGGTTAGTTCAGTTTGTCAGTCAGCGTATATTTAAGGAATATATTCTTAATATACATAGATGAATACATTTATAGCATATCTGATCAAAGACCAAACTGGAAAGCAGAAGAAACATGACACACGCTTCACGACTAGGGTATACACACTCCCTTCTATATTATGGCGGGGTAGTCAGAGGCCTGTGTGCCCAACTCCGAAAAATTCTAAGCAATGTTCGGTGTGAACGACGCAAAACCCGCGTTTCACTGGATAAACAGCATCCAACATGATAGGTAGTAAACCGTATTGCCGTATATAGGCATTGGTTCTTACCGATCCTCAAGGATACATCGGTTCCTCACGGTTTCGGTTTACTCACGATGTTTTCCGTTTTTTCACGATGTTAACACTTTTTCAATTTTCATTTGTTGGTACATCATCATCAGCCTGTATCAATCCACCGTTGGACAAAGGCCTCCCCCAAATGACGCCACTTCTCCTTGTCAGTGGCCGTTCGCATCCAATTGATGCCGGCTAACCTGCGCAGGTCGTCTTCCCACCTTGCCGGAGGCGCCTCACACTACGTTTACTGAGACGTGGTGTCCACTCTAGGACTTTTTTGCTCCAGCGACCATCAGTCCTTCTACAAACGTGACCAGCCCAACTCCACTTCAGTGTGCTAATTCTTTTCATAATGTCGGTTACTTTAGTTCTCTGGCGAATCACCTCATTTCTGATGCGATCTACCAGAGAAACCCCGAGCATCTTCCGTTCCATAGCACGCTGAGCGACCTTGAATTTGTAGACTAGTCCCGTTGTGTTGTTGGTACATGCCTGAACCGAAATTCGAAGTTCGCTCTCTAAGTAGAAGTCAGAGGCTAGGCTATAACTATATATAGTTATATATATAGCCGCTTTCTAAGAAGAAAACGGTTCTTAATTTGCCTCCACTGGCAATAGAACCATGCGATTAGCGTTCAGATGGTTTTATAACACAAATATAACACCAATGTTGTCACATGGAGTTATTTTTTATGAGACTTGGGATGATTAAGGAGATACTTGCTTGAACAGATACTGCCCCATCTCTCTTGAAAAAATGTGATGATGGACGTGATTATCCCGAAAGTATAAATGGTCGTGGTACTTGTGCGCATCAGTATATCTCGCGTATCAGCGGATTATCAGCCTCCGCGATGGCGGCGTATCTTGCGGCGATAAGGGCCTGCGCGCGATAGCCGCCGAGGAGCCGCCGGCTGCAGTGCGGCGCAGGCTCTGGCGATGGCGATGCGCGCGTGGCTGCTGGTGGTGTGGGCGCTGGGCGTGGCGGCCGACTGGCCCGAGAGCTTCGTGGCCCTGGAGGTGGTGCCGGACGTGCTCCCCGCGCCGCCCCCGGCGCTGCTGCAGGTGAGCTCCGCCGTCCTCTCCTGCTACGCCAAGAATGGTGCTAAGAGGCGCTCGCTCTGTCGCAGGTGGAGTTCCCGAGCGGCGCGGCGGCCTCTGCGGGCAACGAGCTGTCGCTGGCGCAGGTGCACGCGGCGCCCTCGCTGCGCTGGGAGGCGAGCCCCGACGCCTTCTACGCCTTGGTGATGACCGGTGAGAGATCCTCCTCCGCGCTCCCTCCTCCCACACCTGCTCGTCTCCCTTGTCCGCCAGTTGGGTTACGCCCACAACGAATCCTCACTAATGAGGCACTTGCATGCGACTAACTAATGAAACAGTGTATCTTGCTAGATGCTGTGTTCGTGCGTGATATCATTGTACCTGTCTTAATGTACGGGTATTGTATTAATAAAAAACGTTTTTATTTATAATTGTTGTTGTAGAAATAAAAGAATATATTTATGACATATTATTTCACATAATTTTGTTTACACAGTGTTCTTTGCTTTAATTGACACGATCGATAGCATTGTGTGGAGAGAGCTAAGAGGCTGTTTGGTCTGTTGCAGACCCCGACGCGCCCTCCCGCTGGGACCACTCGGAGGGCGAGTGGCTGCACTGGCTGGTGGGGAACGGCAGGGGGGCTGCGCTGGCCGAGGGCCGCACCCTGGCGGGGTTCCTGCCCTCCGACCCCCCGCCCGGCACCGGCCTCCACCGCTACGTGTTCCTCCTGTACGAGCAGCCTAACCAAGTGGACTTCGATGAGCCCCTCATCGCTGCAACGTGAGCATTACTCGTTTGTGAGCTACTTACTGGTCCCATGTGACACGGACACCTCCTGTCACGTGAGTGTTGACTATCTGATGACTATGCGTGTAAACCCACAGGGAGCTGGAGGGCCGCGGCTTCTTCAAGGCGGCGGAGTTCGCGCGCAAGTACAACCTCAGCCTCGTCGCTGGCAACTTCTACCAAGCGCAGAATGAGGGAGACGCCGCTGAGACATAGCGACGCTTTTACTCGTAACCGACTAAATCTTGCAGGGCCAATACAAAGCGTGATGACAGGTGTCACTAGCTGTTAAAAAAAACATGAACAAAATAATGAAAATAAAACGCAATTAATTTGCATCTGATATTTTTCTTTTTTATATGTATTGACCCAATTCAGGAGCAATTCAAGTGCAATGCAAACACCGGATTGTTACACGTTGCCTTAACAAACTGAGCAGGCGCTGCCTTCCTATGTCGTTGAATGAGTATAAACTCCTCCATGTCTCAGTGCGGATCAGCTTCGGACCACCACGGAATCAGTGGCTTCAGGGTTCAAATCCTGTCCTGTACTGCGTAACGGAGTAGTCGGTGCTTGTTAGCTATGACATGCCTGAGCTGTCACATTGAGTACTGACTATCTGGTCAACACGTGGGTTCGAGGTGGCCATGGAACAAGTAGCCCTAAAATTGCATTCATGGGTGGTAATGATAGAGATAAAAAAATCTTATTCTGTTTGAATGAAGTTTCTTTTCAGATGATGCGAAATCAGGAACGTAAGTAACTTATACCATAACCTCAATAACTACACCGTTTGTTACAACCGTGAGTTACAACAGAATTAAATAATCTCATATTTTATCCAACAAATCAAACATATATATTATATATATATATATATATATGTTTGATTTGTTATATATATATATATATATATATATATACACACACACACACATATATATACGGTTGTATTGACTAAATGGGGTAAACAGTTATAGTCGTCTGCCCCTATATATCTATATCCTCACCAACAATAAATGCCATTTGGTTAACTTATTTTGCCCCACAGGCTGTTGTTATCGTGAGATATTTGCTAATAAGCCGCCAATGTTTATTAAGATGGAATCCTCTGCCGCGCGCATCCTAGGGGCGCTCTGGGCAGACTAGAGATTGCAAATTCGGATATCCGAAATCCGAATAAATTCCAATTTCAAATCCGCTTTACAAATTCGAATTTAAAATGGATATTCGAATTTTTCTGACTTTCATTATTTTCTAGGTTTTATCTTTATATGAAAGTAATTTATCGTTTATGAAGCGACTTAAAGTAATGAATTTTATATTTTGTAGCATGAGTCGTTGTTTGTTTAATTTTATTTTATTATTTACATTTAACATTAATATAGTAGACTGCGAGCTGACAGTCCTAAGCCTGTAAAAGCATGAAGGAAAATTTTCAATCAATTTATAAAACCTCATGAAATATTATGTTTAATATGTACTAAACTTACTAAAGTTTTTTTTTAATATGCTCTATCAAACTAAAACATACAATTACACAATAAAAACGAAGTTTTCATTCTATCATAAAGTTCGAATAATCCGTTTTTGAAAAACGGATTTTTTCTAAATCCGGACTTGGAAAAAAATCGATTTTTTGCAATCTCTAGGGCAGACTGGTGTCGTTGCTTGTTTGGGTGTCACGCTGTTTGGGACTTGAGAAGAGGAATGATGCTCTCTTGCTGACACATCTGGTAGCCTGGAGATATCGATGAAATCTTATATCTTAAAACTATTGTCCAACGTGAAACAACAATAAAAAGAGATAATTAGGAAGTATGGGATATCTAAATATAAATAAAACACATAAATCAAAATAAAGAGTTTTAATTATCAAACTTTCCACTCAATAAAAACAATTATAATTGAAATCTTTAAATATTAACGATAAACCTTATGCTAGGAGTTATTCACAAACGAACAGCGACGCGGCGCCCTCGGCCGCCCTTTGGCTACGAACAGGCATCGAACTGCAGCCACCTCACGTCTACCACGCACTATTCACACTCAATATAATAGCGCCATCTAACAAGCATCGGCGACTAGAATTCATAATTCTAGAAGTCTACGTCTCACATCAACATAATACCTGAATTTTCTTACAATTTATACAAAAACTACGTTACGATTCGCACATCACAAGAGACGAGTTATAATTTGGAATATGTAATTGTATTTACAATATATTCATGCTTAACGCCATAGATACTCTTGTACACCTTATGTACAGTTATCGAACTTAATACTAGTTATGCGAACGGATGGCCCACGCGATCTCCGCAAAAGATTGGTGGCATCCGCCCAGATATTTACATGCTCTCTGATAAAGCCTACTGACAGTCTGTTAGTCACATTATCCGACACGAGCGATACTCTGCTATACACGGATACATTTTACATGGTACATCATGACACACAGGACACATTAACTAACATCTTTAAAAATGTTCAATTCATCACTAAGCGAAATAAATTTATTTCAATAAGTATAAACGAAATATTTACACATAGAGGACTTGCGCATTAAAATGAAGATTCCAGTTTGTTATATCACGATAATCTGATAAGAGCTTTGCGCAACCAGACATAACTCATTCGTAACAACTAGGTGGAGCAACGCGTCCAATCTAATCGCGTCGGCTGCGCATCGTGAGGCACCCTCTGCATTCTGCACGCGACACGTGCTGCCATCTGCAGTCGCAGCTGAGGCTGTTGAAGCCACCCGTACAAGGACATGCATGGCGATCGATCAATCATTGAGCGTTCTCCGCTATCCAGGTATATACAATTAAAGCTTTTTAAGTTAACAGTAACTGGCCAAATCTTTGGATACTCTCAAGTAACAGTATTATAGAAATATATCATAATTTATTCATCCTGATTGTTGCCATTTTGAATGACATCTCGTTCATTACAATACCCTATCCCTATCTGCCGGTTGTGGGTTGGCTCTTCAATGGGAAAGCATTTCACAGAAGTCCATTTAGTGGCTTTACTAACCGCTAATAGACAATAGTAAAATGATTACATTTATTTGAACGTGACTAGACATTTTCATGGAAGTACGAATTCAATATCATTGGAATTCCTCGTGTTTGTCAAAGCACATTGTGGGCTCAAGGTCCCTACGCAATCTTCAAGGGCGACTCAATTCTTACTTTGAGTGATGCCTTCAGTCCACACAATTCCATACAAAGCAATGTGACACCCTATCCAATTGTATTGACAAAAGGCGATGTAGTGGGTATGAGCGCAGTGGGCTCACACCACCTGCACGGTGGCGAAGGCGCTGAAGGTGACCTTCTTGGGGGGCTCGGCGCTGCAGGTGCGCGCGAGCGGCCGCCTGTCGTGCGCGCCCTTGAGCGCCGGCCGCAGCGTGGCGCCGTCCCCCTGCGCGCCGCCCTTGAGCCGGCCCAGCGTGTGCCCCGTGCTGAGGTCCCGCAGCTTGTTGGTGAGCCCCGAGAGGCGCGTGCCGAACGTGTAGTGGCTCTTCTTGGGCTCGGGCGGCCTGCGGGGCTCGCTCAGCTTCTTGGGCAGCTCGAGGCTCTGCAGGGAGGCGAACTTGCGGTGCTCCGAGGAGAGGTTCCGGCGCAGGAGCGGCGGCTGCGCGGGCGGCGGCGCGCGGGCGAAGGCGGCGCGGAAGGGCTGCGGCTCCGCGGGGCGGTAGTAGTGCGCCAGGGGCTGCAGCCGCGGCGGCCGCTTCAGCGTGAGCGCGATGGCGGCGCGCGTGGGCCTCGCAAGGCTGTCGAAGGCGGCGGAAGAGAACTGCGAGCCGGTGGCGCGCCACTCCTCGCGGTCCGACTCGTACCCGCCCACGCCTGCAACACAAACGCAGTGCACTCAATACGAGACGACACAACTCATTATATGCACACATGTTTCATGTTAAAAACGTAAGGCTGCTAAAGAGCCACTCAATCATTATTTAAGGGATTATTGTTATTAATCTTTATCATTTTATTACGAGTAATTAGAACTCACTATTATGTAGATTGTCAATTTCAAATTTATTTGAAGTCCAGTTGGTCGTTATACATAAACATATACTTTCACTTCCCTTTATCAATCAGTGGACAGAACCGTGAAGACATAAAGACATCTCCTTGGTGACTTATTAGCCTGAATATCGCGGTAGCGATGTCATAATGGAACATTGGTGACAAGTTGTTAACCCATCGTCCAATAGTTTCTGTTTACCCCCAATCCATTAGTCGCATCCTACGACATGTCGGGAAGAACGGCAGCTAGTAAGTAATCTTTTTCACTCTCAGACTGGTACCGGTGGTGGACGTTGATTATTGTCATTAATGAATAAGTAACTATAAGTATTATTATAAAAAAATATGCAAGTAGTGAATAAGACAGTAATATCGTGTCAAACTGATGATTTAAACTTCTGTAGAGGTTACTTACAAAGTTTGAACGTATGAGTATATTCGTCCTAAACGCGATTTAAAGCTGACCTTGGCTCTGTCGTCAGAACAGAATGCAACCTCATATTTGAAGACGAATCCTTTTTATAGCTATGCTATATTCGTACATTCAAAAAGCAATCGACATCATTACCCTTGAGCAGAATGAATTAATTTATTGTCGCAAATGCAATAGTTGTTGTTATTACGCTGAGTAAGAACACATATTGAGTATTTGTTGTGACTTCTGAGCAAATAAAGTTACGGACATTCTACGTTTGTCTTGGTATATTTTGATTTTGCCTCGCACCCGGGAAAATCTATTGCAAGTATCACTTACAGAGAGCAACTATCGATCGGTTAGCAAGTGACTCGAATGCGTTCATGAGGCTGTTTGTCACGCGGCCACTGACTGCCTCTCAACCGTTTGGCATTTGGACTTGGAGACATTCGCATAATTCTCAGATTAATTGCCTCATTTATGCTAATTGATTGAAACTACGGCCCAAGTGACGAGTGCACGGCCACTGCTCCTTCGAATACTTAGAACAAGCAAATGAGGCGCACTCAGCACCTGGATGTACATCGGCCTCATCGAGCCCTATTGGTATCGATAAACATAAATAACGTAAGCAAACTTATACTCACATCTAGATACGCTTTTGGCATTATCAGTGCATAGCTCACAATCTGTTACTTAGGGAAATGGGTTTATTCTGAACCGTATTCTGATTGTCATAAAACTCTGTCTCTGGACAGTTAACATTATAAAATTGTCCCTTACATACATATTTTATTGTATGCATCGATGTCACATTCCCAAGATGATTGCAGCACGGCAACACATAGGTCGCAAATATGAATCAGGGACCTCCATTCCGCATATATAGGCTCCAGAAGGAGTACATGCACGATTGCCTTGTTGGTGCCATTGCATTGAGCAGCCACATACTCCCTAGAGTGATGAGCATACCAGTGAGCGCTCTACTGCACTTCCTCATCACACTGTTAGCGATTCAAGTAAACTCTAATTGCTGCGAAAGTCACGATGGACTCGTATTATGCTAAACAGGAACATTAACATGAGAAGCGAGCTGCTTAAAGCGATTTAGATTTTGCTTTTTTTAAACTGAGGCCTCTTTGATTTACTATCGACTGCAACTTTATACTTTTATCAATTGTAATATGTTATGTTATCTTTCTTTCTTCAAACAGAACATAAACTGAGTTTGGGGCTTATTTTGGCCAAAGGATAAGTTTGGCCATTCAGCACGGAAATGCTGCCAGCATCTTGGGCACTCTCCCTATTGGCAATGATTTGGCTCGAATATTTTATTAATAGTTTTATAATTATTTATTTATAAATAATTTAGTAACTGAGTTTAATACATTTCCTTCCTTAGAATAATATGAGGCGAGGAGGAGGCAGATTGGCTGGCCCAGTGACGCATCTGGGGCGCCTTCACGCATGACTTAAGTGACCGGGGTGTCCAGTTGCACCAACACTGGTGTCCATTCGCAAGCACACGAGGCAATACATGCCTAATCAAAGAAGTAGACGCTTTTATGTTTCAATTATTTTTCGTTCATTAACTATGAAGGCTTTAAAGAGAAATTCCAATAATGGAAACTAAATTGATTGCCCTTGTAAATTCGTAAATCGATGAATGGTCTTTATCCGAAAAATGGCGAAGAAAGAAGCCATTAAAAGAATATACCTAATATGTATTATCCAATATACATACATATATGTATTCACACCTCCACGTGCCCAACGGGATAGGTAGAGACTATCGATCGTCACCGAGATCCATCCTGACAAATCTCTCTTGCTTCACTCACACGCATTAACCTTCTTATAAATGCTTTTCTGTTCTCTACACTACGCACACCCGAAAGATCAAAGATGACGAAGAATTTCTCCAATTTGATATATCGAAAATAATAGTTGCAAAAAGCATCAATACGACAGTCCACACTGTGAATAGACCTTATTCCTCGGAATAAATAAGTGTAAGAGTATATATATACACGTAGAGAAAATACGATTGGCACATTGGCCCAGTAGGTGGAATACGATAGCTCGGTGTCGGACGCAGAGCGTGACGGCCTGGTTGCGCAGGCGAGAGACGCGGCCGCCGGCTAAGGAGCATCGGAGACACAGAGAGCCTTCTTGGGCGCAGCAGAGTGCGTGAGGTTACGCCTAATGGCACATTCTTACAAGATTACACCGAAACAGCGATGATAAGCAGTGACGCAACTAAAGTCAACCTAAATGCGCCCAAACCACAATTACGCTTTATGACAATCTAACTATGAACAGATTTTATCAGCCTATTGCTTAGCTATTCTTTTAAGTTTGAACATAAATGAAAAGCTTAAAATTATCGAAATTCCTCAACAGTTTTCTTCACGGATTAAAACCTATAAACCAAAATAGCTTCATCCATCCTATAGCAAACTTCATCCCTCGACAGGAGTAGGAAAATATCATCAAAGCCCAGTTTCGTTTTCCAGACATCCACAAAGATGGATTGTATGGTTGGTTGGCTTATAGTAGCACCGCGCACGTATGAGCAATTGAGCCCAAAGCTGGCTATCGGGTGGCCGAGATGCGTGCACACAAGTGGAGTGGATGCGCTGACGCAACGCACGTGGAGCGGCGCATTTCGCAGTGCGCAGGCGCAACGCTCATTGCGGTCGCAGTCATAAGCACTGGGTTATGCGGTGGAGATGCAACACTCATTAGCCTACGACCTGTCGCCAAATCACTCCTTCGACCTCACACTATGTGACGTAGCAACCACCACTATTACATTTCAATGCTTAATTTGACTGAGCAATGCATAAAATAACCCTTTGCTCTGTGGACACATTATGTACCAAACATTGGCGTGGCCTAAAAATAAATAAATGAAGATTTTTGATAATTAATTTTTTATTAATGTTTTTCTTTCTTTCTTTCATTTATCTTTTAGAAATGTAAAGGTCACCTTAACGCGACACATCTTATCAGTCATATTAGATATATAAGTATCTCATCTCATATTATCTGGAGACTCGTGCCCATTCCAACATGTATAAACCGTTCATACGAGTAATCTACGTATCCTATGACAGGCCTGCAATGTATCACTAGGCAGAAATATTCATCTTGAGAATAACCCACAGCATTAAAAACGTGCCAATATTTGTATAGTTGGTAACACAGCATGAGTCTTTTTTGTAGTAATAGTTTCCACAGACTGGTGCCTATCTAACTGGGGTAAGCTAAGCCATGCCTTTCGGCTATTCACTAGTGGCAGTGGCTGCCCAGGGTGGCCGATGTCAGGGTCGCTGGTGGCGCAATGTGTTGAGGGAATTAGTCGCGCCTTCGCATCCATGAGATGGTGAGTATTTTGCAACCCCGTCATGTTAGACTGACAGCGTTAGGGCCACCCGCTGCGCGTCAGCAGATTCACTGCTTCAGCTACTTGCATCACATTCTTGGACATTGCTATAAATACGAAATTGATGAAACAAATGGTATATATGTCTTCTAAACCGATGAGGCGAAGACCGATAACACGTACAAACATTGAAAGAAATTGTATAGATACAGGTATTGCATGACATCTTGCAAACATTAAGCTGAAAGCACAACCCTGGAGATAGATAGATGAATACATGTGATTTTGACTGAATGACTCAGATGGACGCGTGGACTTTTGATTAACCCGCAAGAGGTATTTAAATATTGGATTGTTTACCGCATAGAACTAGTAGCCATTGATATAGCAACAAGTGGGCATTAGGCTGCCTTCCAGAGTGTTCAGCGCTCAGTGAAAGGCCGCGGACGACTAGGTCGCATCAATTAAGCATGCAGCCGATTATTAGATAAGTGAGATCTCCATTACCTTCATTGAAAGCTGAAAGCATCTAATGCACACATTCACCTCGCGCCCCTTCTCCTGCAGGGGTTAGGCAGAAGCCACCGACCAAAGTAAACCGCCTATAATTCGCACTCACAAATTTTTCTTCTTTAATAGCTTTGATAAGAATTAACATTCCAATATTTTGCATTTGTTATTTAAAAAGCTACCTGCGTAACTTCAATAACCTCATTATACAAACACGTATAAATGCTTATAAATAACTGATATAGCATTATGGATTGATAAACTCATTTATAGGAAAGCCCTGTCAAATTGTTGGATATGATGATATTGATTAAGACCTAGGATGTACTCTAATGCTTTTCCCCGTGGCAAGCTCCTCAAATATCGCTGGGTGAAGCCCACTCATCGAGCTGCTCAGTGGGGAAGGAAAGCGGCGTGAGTGCAGGCAGAGTGGCCATAATCGATTCGCAACCGCCGGCCGATTGGCAGTCACGACTCCGCCAGATCATTCCACGGCGCTCCTCACTTCACTTTTGTTATTTTTACTATCCAACTGTTTGTTATGCAACCCAGTGGCTAAGAATCGTTCGTAAGTTTCCATTGGGTTTCAAATGAGGTCTGATCGCGATGGGTCAACTCATTTATTTCTAGTATTAAACCATTCATTTCGTGGCTGCTTCGCCATTTATGATTATTTATTATCCATGTTCGCTGCGAGAGTCCGTTGCGACAGCGATCACTAATTGTAGCTGAAGCCTCATTGAATCTCAAAACCCATCATTGTAAAGAATTATTTCACGTTGAAACACAAACATTATGAAATATTTCTTAATTTCTGAAAAACATCGCCTCTACTTATGATAATTATGCGTACTTACTCGTACAATATCCAAAACTGACTTATCTCTGCCTTATCCTGGGTATCCCAGGACTGCCAGCAATTATAGAGTTCCAAAGAGAATTATAGAGTTAAAGTCCGCCAAAAGCAGCTGCTCAGTCGAGCGAAGGTCGAGAGGCGATGATCATCATCATTCATGGAGGATTAGGCGGATCTCTCATTATGTTCGTGTAATTAGTGTGCTGTTTTGATAGATGGCGATTTGCGCGCAGCATAACCACATGCACTTAGCATTCGCACGGTTTCTTAAATTGATCACATGTTGTATGCACACACGACCATGATCAATGGCGAGGTAGTCAGAGGGTTAACTAACATCATCATTACGAAATTTAATTATTAATCGGAATGAAACGTGGGTTTGAGCAAATAGCTAACAACACTCAATATTAGTATGAAATTCAAATTCAGTTCAAACGATAGCAAAAGACAACACCTCCTACGTTCAGTTGATACAATTGGAATATGCGCAAGCAATTATAGTTAAATAGATCGATTCCCAGAATATGCTCAACCGCAGTTTAAGGAAATTATGACTATTCTAAATATTAGTCTGGGGCGAATGTCATTTGAAGGTCAGGCTCAATAGGCAAATCAACAATAAAGTATTATTGAAATTATTGCGAATATTTGCACAAGTGTCTTCGAGACGCTTTGTCATTTACATTGACGCATTGATCTTCAACAGACGTGGATGGTTGTAGAGACGCCGATACGATTAGCCACTAAGCGCTGAGCACTTTTTGTAGCACCTAATGAGTCTTAGTACCTACGCGAGGATTATTTGCATTTGATAACGTGAATCGTCTGCTCAAAACATATTCAATGTTCGTATTCAATTAACTTTTTACTTGTAAGCTATTTAGGTGGAATAATTAATCATGGCAGCACGTACACGTGAATGTCATAAGTTAATCTATAAAGGGAGATAATGACTTCATTTGACTTTAGACTATCGCTGCTTTAAAACTAAACTGAAGAAACTCGAAAAACATTTCATCTCAAAAAGATTAAATAATAAGTACATAAAACATATTGAAGTTAATAAAAAGATAAAAAATGTATTTATATTTAATCATATTTTTAAATTATATGCAATTTAATGTCAAAAATATATCAACTATATTATAAAACAACGTTTTTTTGCAAAATAGTGTTTTTTGAGTTTCTTCAGTTTAGTTTTAAAGCAGCGCTATGTTAATGTTCCTACATGATACTATATTAGTTGTTTGAGTGAATGAATGCACTTGTTACCTTTGGTGGCGGGAGTCCAG
>JAMBLF010001742.1:0-44030 GCA_030578115.1 Leucoptera coffeella
AAGATATAATTATTAAAGGCTAATGGAACTAAGCCTATAAATTTCTTAGTTAAACAAGAAGGTCACTATGATTGGCTGGTGTACTCTATATACCACTAGACAACCCGGTATTAATTGATTCACGTATATATTTATATTATAATAAGTTTGAAATAAAATCAATAATCGAATTAGTGTTAAACGCCAATAGCTGAGTACTGTATTTGATATAATTACTGGCGTTATTAGAAATGGGATCTATTGGCAATAACGAGTTTTTATATTGACTAATAGCTTTTACGATGAACGATATACTCACTGTGTCAATATAGAGGATTGGCACAAGGTATAAAATAGACGAAATACCATTTTTAAGAAAATATATTAGTTATTCATTGACTTATCCTTAATGTACAGCGCGACCTATCAAACTTTTGTTAAACTTCAAATTCCATTAAATAATTGATCTTGTATCTACGAGTACATTGACGAATATATCATCATCCCAATCGCCGAAAAACAATTTAAAAAACGAACACCACAATTCGAGCCGACGACAGGGCTTCTAATCAAATTATGTACGAGAATTAAATATGACAGACCGTTACGTTTAATTATCCTCGTAATAAAGATGTCGCGTTGGTCGAAATAAAAGTTCTGTTCAAATAGAATCAGTCTTAAATTAATTACGAAACGTGATCGAAATTAACAAAGTCCACTTGTTTATCTTAAACAAATGTTTCGGACGTGTTTCAATAGGAAAGCCTACAGCAACGATCAGACGCGCCTCGAGTTAGTAACGTTACTTCAAATTTTATGTATATGGGAGGTTTTATTTTTCGGAATGATTTAAATATATGTATTCATATAGTATATACACAGTGTGACCCGGTAAATAGTGGCTCAAACGAAACAAGTCGATAGATGGGGTTATTCCGAAACGAAAATTCTATTATAGGATGTGCGATGCATCAACATATGTATAAACATATGTATATAACGTCCTTCGATACAATTCAACCGTGGGTTATCTTCGTGCACTTTTTTACCTTGCAAGGTTGTGATGGCATTGATATGAAATATTGGTCACATAATTCTAACCTATTACCTTACACATACCATTTATTCCCTCATCCCTCCCACGACATGCTAGGAAGAAACGTAGCTAGCTCGTTATAATTCTATTTACGTTCCAAAAGTTTCACACTACCACGAATCTCTACTTAATATTACGTCCTAAATATGTTTCAGGCTTACAACCGTACACAAATACAAACATTTGCTTTTATTAGGCCCGAAGGTTTCCCTGGAGTCATAAAAGGTCGAATTAACATACTTTCTATTCACGTAAGAATAGATAAAGGGGTAATACCGCATGGATACGCGGCAAACTGAATAATAACTTTTAATATGAAAAGCCACTGATAAAATTTAAAAGCCGACAGGGTTATTTTTACTGTTTAATCTTCCCAATTGTTATTTTATTTGACCCTAACGCCCGTACTAACTGGCAATAAATGTGCTGGAGGTTAAATATGTTGTCACTTATTGGTTTGATTGTATTAAAAGAATGTTTGGCAAAAAGCTTTAGGCGTTTTAAGGTCGGTTCATACAAGTAAACGTACTGATTGAATAAAAAACTAAATACAAACTATCCGTTCGTAAATGTGCGTGTCTATAGTTAGTAGGTGACATATAGGTACAGCTCTATTTGATGAGAAAACTTAAGTAAGTAAATTCAAATAAAAGGATAACTTAAAGTAGGACTTCGTAACCGCAGCAGTTACTATTTCCATCATAAATATACATTCAGTATCTGAAACTCTAAAACGGTTCAAAACGTAGTAGAAGTAACGCAAAAGTAGAGTTCTCGATAGAGCGTAAGTTTTATTGTTTGGTCTTTGTTTTCCCTAAGATGTGCTTTAAATCTGCATAGCACATTGCAAATATTCCGAGCCTATTATTTTTAATATATCTATTGCTGAAAGACTTAAATAATGTTGGAAAATATAATTAATATCGATTAATGAATTTTATTAAGAAAATCTTAAATACCTTCTTTATCACGAACCAGGATTCACCACGAAACTACTGAAATCCTATCAAATCCAATAAACCACATACTGCACTAAAACACAATCTATAGCACTATTTCACGACAAACATAAACAATTTATTTACATATTTACTTATTCAGAACCAATACGGGAATATTTTATTCACTACGAGTCCAAACTTTACGTCGAGCGCAATAACTGCGCAGCTGCGACACACGTCCGCACAGCAAGGACCGCGAGGCGGGAATGAAATTGAATCAATGAATAGTAAGTTGGAAATATATTTCACGAACTTACGGAGCGGGAAAAGAAGCTTTCCGAAACAAATGACAATCTATATATTCTCAGGCATTTGGTTTTGCCGATATTCGTAGTGACGCAAATGTGAAAATGTAAAAAAGATGGCGGAAATGTCATTTGTTAATTAAAAAAGACAAATTGAGATTCATGTGTCGAACGTAACCTTCGTAACTTCTGTGCCACGCACCCAAATTAATTAGTACTTGTATGAAGTCTCAATCATTTGTATTGAGAATTCTAAGAATTGAAAATTAGTGAAATACTTTTAAACTTGATTAAATTATTTTTAAATTAAATTACTCTGAACCTGTGTGGCCACATTATTTCCATCCTTATTTCTCTGCATTCCTAAGACTAAAATATTGATATTTCTCATTTAATTTTGATTTTATACTCACATTACCGGCAAGTAGCCGTTAATGTGAGTATAAAATCCCGTTCTTACAATTCTGTCCTCACCAAAACCAATATTAGTCACTGTTACTGCATACCTGATATAACTGTGAATATGAACGTTGCACTGAAGCCGTTAACTACCCCAATAGAGTTTATTCTTTCTGCAAAAACTCTCGCTTAGAATTAGGGAGTCTCATAGTAAAAGGAAATCCCAGGGTTCCTTGAAGGGCCAAGTAGAGGCCACAGGGCAAGAGGTGTCGTTCTACAACGGCTCAATGAGGTAAGATCTGCAATACACATATTTGGGAACTCTACCAACAAACAAAAACAATAAGCTCTCAGACACTTTTTGTTTATAATTCCTTTTATTTTTATCATGCACTTGTTATTATGAGCGTTCCGTGTGATGTTTAATTCAATCAACTGCAAAAAGACTAAAAGCTTTGTACGAAATGACGGGAGCACATAAATGTGATTTACCCAAGAGTAAAATATGATGTGAATTTATGAATGAATAAGAGGAATTTCAATATGAAACGAAAAGAAAAAATATTATACTGCGTATTCAGTGTTTTATAATAAAACTTTGTTCAACTTCTCAATAAAGCCGTAACTATTGGTGACGAAATAATATAAATGAAAAACATACCTTTTGATATGAGTTTTAATTTGAAAAACATGCATACACATATTATATTATGTATTAAAAGCCTTCAAAACAAGCCAAGCAGATATTACAACTCCTTCATAATATCATAAATCAATGCTAAACAATATTTAGTACATGTCGTCTATAAAAAAAATTAATTCTTCAACTTTTGGGCACATTAAATATCAAATCCAGAAACAAACACAAATCACAATCAATGTCAAAACACATAATATGTTATAGTTTGCTATCATCCCAACCCAAATCGGACCGAGACCACTGGATCGCAGGCAATGACGATCCACCACATCCTGAAACAATACTGTTTACATCCTACTTCTATTACCTATCCATAATAGTAAAGTTGTACACCGAAATAGTTTTTCACAATTCCCGAATATTCCACAATAGACTGCCCAATCGCACATGCAGTGGGCAGAGTTCGATCAATCGTAAAATCCCCATTTGGCTAGGTGAATAATTGAAACCAAAACTCGTGCAGGCTGTGCTTGTCACTCGTTCGAATGTGAATTAGCTATCACTATGCTTTGTTTGTCGCTGGGTTCATAATTATCCCTAGTGCATACTTATTATAATAATTTTACGATTATAAATCTCGCTATCAAAGAATTTTTTTTAATGTCTTTAGTACATAAACTAAACATTCTGATCGATTACGAAGGATCCTTAATTGTATATTTATAGATAACTTTTCCTGGATGCACAACTATGGGATTCGCCGTCCAAATACATTAACATTCTGAGAGCAGCACTAATTAATCAAATATTCAGTTAGAAGAAAATTTTGCATAGACTTTATTTTTAATTAAATTAAGCTTTTTCCGTGTACCAGCTGAAATAGGATCCAACCATATACAGTTCTGCGTAATTGAACCAACCACTTTTCCTCCTCCGTTGCTTTCGTTTAAGACAATGGGTTGCAGAATATGTATGCTATTACCTTCTCAACTTTATATAGGAAAAGAATTATGTCATAATAAGAGAAATGGCGCAACTTGAATATGAAGACATAAACACTTAAGGTCATGAGTGACCGCCTGGTATAGATTTATATTAACTTGCGCTTACATAAGAATTATAATTATAGTGCTTTTCTTGATAATCATTTTATGTTTTATATAATAAGTATCTATGTTGACAAAGTAAGCACATGCTTGATAAAAATAATCATGGTACAAATATCTACAATGCACTCTTTAAGTAAGATTGCAGTAGGCAATAAAACATAGAGTTGGTGCTTGGTACTTAAAACATAAAAGTTAAATGTGGGTGAAATTGCATTCTTACTTTACGACTGCAATTATTTGAATAAGACTACTGTTCCTCTCTTTCACGCTTAGCATAATTCTCATATTCTTAGTCAAGATATTATACATACATACGAACATACTTTCGCGTTTCGCGTTCGCCTTTGAAAGGGGCAGAACCACGGCTCAAAATTGTACTTTTAGAAATATTGTAGATATTTTTATTTAGTCACTTTTGTCCCCTTTGTGTGTCTTTACAGGACGCTAATATTAAATTTATTTGGTTTGTAACAATAAAAATATTATTTAGTTCTATAAGTACCTTAATAAATTATTGTAAAGTTAATACAAAATCAACATTGTTATTATAAAAAAACCTTAAATAAACTCTTAGTTTATAAGTTATTTTTATTATTCAAGTAATACGGGACAAAATAGGTGACAAATGATATTTTTATGAGTAATTCAACGTTTATTGTACCTAAATATGATTAATGATATGTGCAACCATTACGTAAGTAAAAAAATCTTCTTTTTTATGTATCTAATTGCACTATTCAGTAATTGAATGCACGAGTATAATATGCGGGTTTCTCGGTTTAAACATTAAGCATCTGTCAATTATTGAAAGAATTATAAGAATTTAGGTACAGGTAAACAATCCACTGTCACTGAAATCAAAATACAATACCCTACGCTACAGCAAGCTTTTATTTCAGAATTAGGTTGTATTTACTAATAACCATAACTTACAATTCATTAGGTTTATCATTCTCAGTTGACTTAGGGGTCGTACAATTGCTTTGATAGAGTTCATCTTTATTCATAAGGGTATAAAGAGCAGCATCTTTAACCCTATGGTTCTAGGCGGTTGCAAACTTGTAATAATAGGCGCCTTATATGTGCATCTACGTATACATTCCCGTCCTTTCAGTGTGGGTAGAACCTCAGAGATATAATATCTCATAGATTACTTTTAGAACTTTTGTGGTTGTGATGGATTGATATGGACCATTGGTGAAAAGTTGCTAGCCCTTCGCCCAATAGATTGCATTGTCCTATTCTTTTAGTCACTTTGACAGTCAGGAACAACGGCAGCTAAATAGCATTCTATTGACGTTGCAGGCTAACACAAGACTACCTCATAACTACAGACATATGCCAGTATCAAAGTCTCAGTTCTGAATGTACCATAAGTATTTTTGTTTGCCATGTCCAAATTATTGTTAAAAGGATGAAGTCTGAAATAAATACAACACCAAATCCTTATAAATGTTTAGCTGATTAGTATTAAAGTAACCCCTCGTTCCCGCTAAGCCTTGATACTCATCTGGGTGATTCGTAGCAATTCGATACTAAATTTTGTAAGACTTCCTAGAATTCCCAAGCTTAAATGAAAGGTTCGTGTTAAATGTTGATATCAATTACCTATTTGAGACGTAATTTAATGACACCTCCATAAACCAAACAATAGTTTGGAATATTTATTTATTTATTTATTATTATTAAGTTAAGCCCTACCATTACAGGATAACCCTAATGCGGTAGAGTAACACGATTTTTACAAAAATAAACGTATAACAAAAATATAACATTGCTATCTACTATCAACTTAACCTATAAATATACCCAAACGTGTGAATTCTCCTAGATCACAACTGAATAGGTTTCAGTTGTTCAGTTCCAGCTCTTCGGCTATCATGTTGAGAGTGCGGATAGCGCGAATAATGAAACTTCTGTCAAAAGTCAAATAAAACATTACTCCAGACTCTTTATAAATTATGTCTCAATGTTTTCTTATAGCGTAGGTTTAATATCATTTATTGTATCAGTAGTATAACTGATTTCACAAATCAATAAAAACGAAGATATGCATTGAATGAATTTTGATTTAGACGAGAAGAATACTTCAAGATTGTTTAAGAAGTTCATTGATAGGCTCTAATCATCCAGTTGGAAAGTACAGTCTTAAATATTATGTGTAATTATTATTGGAAACATGGTTAATCCCACACGGACGGGCAAAAACATTTGAGTTTTCGTAGCCAGGTTATGAGAACATTGAAGACAAAGCCAACATGGTGTCGACTCTAAAAATGGATTAACAGAAGTAAGCGAAATCCAGCTTGTGGATGTTTTAGCGTCATGTTTCATGTGGCATGAGCTAGTGCAATTGATGAAATCAAGAACAAAATTTGAGTAATCATACCTACATTAATATAATATTAACGCGCAATGTTGGCCCTCAAGACATGACAAGAAATAATATTCGGAAAAATTCATCAAATCCGTGTGAAAAATACTTTTACGTATGAAGTCCCTATGCTCAATGGTAAAATTCAATCATATATTATTCATTGCGAATTAGTTAGTTGGTTTGTTGTCCATACGTAAAATTAACTTCGTGTCAATGGACATTATATTGGAACGTTAATTGAATGGACATTGTATTGTCTATTGGTTACGGTAAATAAATATAAGGGTCTCAAGAATATGTTTAGCAGTGCAGATTGTTACTCACAACAGTTCCTAAGTCGCGGTAAACTACGACACTGCCTGTATATGATATTACGAGAGTGCACTCAGACGGAAATATTAATTACAAGATGGAACTAACCGAGATTTACAACGATACTGTTCCTTTGTAGTCAACGTACTAATTATAAAGCTACACACAAACACACTATATACTTAAAGTCTGTAGAATGGCATACCTAATCTAGAACACAAACCACAAGAAATGTAAAAAACGTCAACGTCATATACAAGATGCCTATACGTCACGCCCGTGGCCCTACAAATACCTTAAATAGTCCTTTTTTAAGAACCTGGCAAATCACTTAGACTTAATTGACATCACTATGTACTGTATAAGTATTCACGGTACAAAATAATGTTTTGTTTAATTGGTAAATATGCCATTCACCATTAAGGTTATGACGGCGAAAGTACAAAGACTGATGCCCTGGCATTTGCACTTTTTGTTATTCAGTCGCCATGGTTATGCCAACGCCGCCAGCCACTACAACCGAAGAAAAACGTGGTTTAAGCTCCCAATTCTTCTCTTCCTTGTTCTTCAGTTCGCTCTAGTTGAGGATCCAAATCTTATCCCAAAGCGAACATATTTACGAGTAGCCTGTTTGGCATCACAATTGACTAAATATTGTGCCGAAAATAAATATTTGTATTTTCAACTTTCACTGAGCTACTGACTTTGTTGACAAACCATAAACGACTACAAAATTATGTTATTGTTATTAGAATATGGCCATCATATTACATCTATAATTTTACATTAATCTTTCGATGTTTAAGGTTAATGTAATGATTGACATAAGTTTTATTCAGTTGTGAATGAAACTTCAATACGCTCATATAATACACTACTTTCTCTGTTTTGAAGCCTCTCAGAATAACAAAGCATATCTCTAGGGAGATGAAACAATGGAATACCAGCTTCACTTTAAAATGTTATTGCATTCATCATCATTATTATTTGCAGCTACTTTGTCATTGTCATATCAATCATTGTATACAACAAAAATAAGCACGTTATATACATGACAAATCCCGTTAAAACATTATATATTTAAAATAACTTAACAAACATTATAGGTACAATATAAGGGCGATATTGTTAGGACAGGAAACCGAAACTTGTCATGAAAACAGCCTCAAGCTACAGATATCAGGTTCCTTAATACATAACCCACATCTCAAACCCTTATCTCATCGAAGTTTGAAAGATATCAAGTAATAATAATAATATTTTATTGAGTAATTCGGCTCACATTAAAATAATGTTTTACTTAAAACCTGTAGGTATTTGGATGATGAAATAAACGTTTTCCCTGATTAAATTTATTTGAGCAACTAGACAATATAAATGAGGTATAAAACAAGGTATTTTTTATAAATATTTGATGAGATATTACTCTGTTTGTATCTGTAAGTGAAATTAGTTACGAGCGGACACAGATTATCGCAAAGCTCAGATAGGGTTACTTAGCCTCTACGTTCACCAAAAATTATTACAATCATCATTCATAGTATCCAAAAATCTAAAATATTTATAAAAACCACCTCCACCTTATTTAAACAATTGAAACTGAAGAAAGGTAAACACGGAAGTATATCCTGTTAAGTACCATTACCCTGCAACACCAAATCTAAATAAAATTAACATAAGAGGAACTTAAAATATAACCTTCGACCTAGTACATTTTACTAACGGTACATTCGTTCCTAAAAGTAGGCTTCTCCATCTCTGCATTGTCAGAGAGGTCATATACCGTTGCACTTTTCTGATGCTCTATCTCAGCTCGCGCCGGGCACTCGGGGCCCATTTATTCGAGACTAAAGTACATTACCTACATAAAGTTTAGCACTTCGTTTCGCCCTGTTTTCTTATGAATATTAATGTGCTTTCTCAAGTCATTAAATAACTTTGTATCTTTGTTCCAAGTCTCGATAATATTAACTGGAGGGCGCCGCGCGTTTTTCAATTAACGCAACTGAATCGACAAACTTTTCGGTGTTCTTGAAGGCGATAACTTGAAGGGAACATAAATGTGAAAGTGCAATACATTTTAGCAGAACCTGGAACACCTTTATTGAATTAATAAAGTAATGTGTGAACCCTTTGAGAATTTAAGCTGATGATAAAGTGTAAGCAATATTTATTTATATATATATATATATATGAATTTTGCAATGGCTTATGCGGGAGTTTAGTATTCCTATATGTAAATATTCACTCAAAATTTTCCCTCCTATAAAGATGAAACACCCTAATTGGTCATATTATTCATGGATCAAAACTCTGTTCATCCTTTCAGGAGTCACTGGCGTCAACACTGTACATACATAGAACATTTTCACAACACTGTTCTGGAATGAAATTTAAACAACTTATTTGTTTGAGCCGGTTGATAGGCATGTCGACATGAGTTTTAGTTCCGAATTCCAATCTAACTTTGGCATGGTTAGCTCAACTACCGGAAGCTACTTATTAAACATATTTCGATGGAACCGCCAATCTGTGTCATAGGTTACTGTACAATGCAGCTAATATCGAACTACGCTTTAGTTCTTTAATAAGCTCATTGAGATTTTGCTTTGCATTGACCAGAACCAATCATATGATGAAAGAAACTTTTACAACTACTTTTTATTTTACTACAAACCGAGGCACTGTTTATGCGACTTTACAATTTCAAAACAAGTGAATCCAACATATTTCGATACCAAATAAAAGAGAAAAGTCCTTACTTACCGCCCCGAAATGATATTATAATAATTAATATACAACTAAAATATCTTGCCTAGTCTTCCATATAATATACCTAAATATAGGATGTATACAGCAACTAACCCAAATTTAATCATTTATTCAAAAAGAGGCTACTAAAAGTATTTAAGCATTCCAAAGTAATTGAAATTCATAATGCTAATGAGTACTTATAAAACAATAACTTATTCATGAATGCACTGTCATACTTCTTGGGTGTTAAACCTTTATGAAACAACCTATTATATTTTATTTTCCAATAACAATGAGGTGTAAGGATGTGCATATATTTTAGCCTATTATTGAGGGACTATATAGCATATTATCGCATTTTGTTGCCCAATTAATATAATAATAATGATAATAAGTCTGTTACGTCAATAAAGAGCACCTTATCATCGATTTTCATAATAAGAGAAAAGGAGGCCCTTAGCATTTAATGACGTCATCGATTATCACAGATTATATGGCTGTTAAGTTGATAGTATTCATTTAAAATATGCCTTTGATTTCTCCATCCGGCATCATGTATCATGTTTTATCTTGAAAGAAATAAATCAAGGAACAAGAATCGGTATGTGCGTCACGTTTGGCACTTTGCGCGAAAAAATGTCATCCGTTATCATTTGTTAGGCGAAGTGTGTGTTTTATCTTTAAGTCTAGCCCGTCACGACCCCGGATCTATCACTGGCACAAATCCTATTTACGATACAACCAAGCATTTGGCATACATAAAAGGTGAAGGCAATCTATCTAGTATCTGCAAATAAGTACTGACATTTCAGTACGAGAACAAAAGCTCTCGGCTTCAGTTACATTTGTCATATAATTTACGGTTAGAGATGGATTATAAGCTCTTTAGCAAAACTAATTACATTCTGTGACATGAAATATCGATATTGATGTCTTGTTTCGAATATCATTTCATTCTTTTTTTCTGTTGACATGTTCTAAAATATAAAAAATGAAATAAGAAGCTTATTTTAGGTTTGCATTAAACAGGAATACCTTATCTTGAAGTACTATACTATATACTCCTCATAATAACTGTAAATATTTATTATAATTCTAAGCACCAGTTACCTGGAAGGTTTAACTACTCTTTGTGTGGTACTCTGAAAACTGTTACGACCGTTTGACGACCTCTACGCTAATCGCGAGGTCCCGGGTTTGATTCCCGTAGCAAAGTTGAGAACAACGCTTTTCTTCTGCTTTAGAATCCGTTAGCTAAGTATAATATGTACTATATGTGTGTAATAAAAATACATTTATGAAATGCGTCGAACACTACGGTGAGAGAAAACATCGTGAAAATTAAAAAAATTTAAGTAAGCCTCATAAGTATTTCCTTATATCCTTAGTTGATCGTTCTATGTACTTATTGGTGATATCCTTAATTAAATATATAGATTCATCACAAGCCCAACATACTATAGCAAGACTGGCATATAATTTATGAAATCATTAGCAATCAAACGCACTGAATTGATTAATGAGCGCATAATGGAGGGACCTAAGCCATAAACTAAGTCATCAGTGGTTGGTCAAGCGAAAAACAATTATCGGATTGTGCAGGATTACAATTATACAAAGCACCCGTGAAGTTATTACGGTTCCATTGTTCTTAAGCTTCTATAGAAAGATTTATACACATACATTCACGTCCTTTAAACCCTTTCGGTCCTCAACCCTTTAAATCCTTTAAACATCTCCTAGGTCACTTTTTAGAATGAGTTTGCGTTGCAATGTCATAATGAAACATTGGTGACAGGTTGCTAGCCCGTCGTCCAATAAATTCTATTTACCCCTAGTCCCTTAGATTTCTCCTACGACATGCTGGGAAGAACGGTAGATAGTTAGCATTCTTTTCATGTACCAGAGTGGCACGGGTCAAAATTTATACGTATGCACTTAAAACATATGCCTACACACACGTAACACTCATATACACGCAGAGGGGTGCGTAGATATCAAGGTTTCATGATTTTGTATACACTTACACATCACGCTGTTTCCCTGTAGAGGAGTAGGCAGAGATCACGGCTCCCCATCTGTCCCGATTGTAACGAGCCTCTTCCGCTTTATTGACACTACATATACATACTTATGTATTTTACGTATACTAGACTTAATTGTTTTAAATACTGCTCCAAAATATCTATCTTATGTGCTATCAAAACTTCAACACAGGAATTACCTATGTTGAGAAGATTGTCATAATATTACAATCGTCATCTATATTTAACAAGTGTCATATGACAAAGACTTACTCTGAGTCTTTGTACCGCTTAGTGAACGCTAAGAAATAAAAAGAATCCATATTAACTTATTAAATGCAAATGTGATGAGTCACATGCTTTGTTACATTTAATTTGGGGATGCTAAATTGAAAGGGCGCTGACTACATTAGGCGCTTACCTCGGCGTGATGATAGCGAAGGAAAAGACACTGCGATCTGGGTACTAACGCAAACAAAGAGTTCAAAAGCTTAGATATGAATGAAAGGTACATTTACTCGATCAGCTGTTTCATTAAAGAGTAAAGCTGTAATGTTTATTTATTTTATTATAACAGTTATAACAGAAAATATGTATAATACAGTCTCTACCTATTGTTGGGGACGTAGAGGCGAGAATATATCATATGTATGTATAACATAAACAAAGTTGAAAACTACTACAAGCTCATGTAATAAAGCGTTAACATAGTGATAACTGCGCTCTCTTGGCATACTTTAAGAGGCGACTAAGAGACTAGAATAATATGGCATTGTGGTTACTAATTATTATTATTAATTAAATTTCATATTACAGTCAACACAAACCTAATAAATATTCAAAAATAAGTAACCGAGGAAGTATGGTACAAATTATTCATATATTTTTTTTTTAAGTACAAATTAATGTCACCACAAACCCAATAAATAATGAATAATAAGTAACCAATAAAGTTCAAAGTTCTGTCCACCCTAAAAGGAAAATAGGTTCTGTTTGTCAACCACTTATTCCAGTTCTATGACAAAACAGATCCCTCGGTGGAGGATGTCTAATGATGATTTGCATGTCATCTCTAAATTTTATTCATAAGGTCGTGGAAATTGTTTCGCTTCATAGGCGTAATATAAAATGGAGAGCGTTTGGTAAAAAAGGATGTGCCTAAATGAAACTTATTTATTCATTAGCCACAACATGTTTTCTTATTTTCTCTCACTTTATTTAACAAGAAATATATAATAATTTTGTAAGAAGTTTGTCTAAGAAAGTCTAAACTAAAGTTTCATTTTGGTAGGCAGACTAGGCTTAACAAGATATGAACTAACTTTTGTAATACTACACTGGTGTCCTTTAAACCGTTTAAAATGTAACTAGCGACCCGCTCTGGCTTCGCACTTCTGGCTATTTAATGGATTTACACATAAACCTTCCTCTTGAATCACTCTATCTATTAAAAAAACCGCATCAAAATCCGTTGCGTAGTTTCAAAGATTTAAGCATACAAAGGGAAATAGGGACAGAGAAAGCGACTTTCTTTTATACTATGTAGTGATATCAGTATTGCAAAGATGACTTTTTGTTGTTGTGACGACATATTGTACAACAAGGAATGACGCCAGCTGCCTCAAAAGTTGCACGTGACTAAAAAGTTTTAAAACTCTAACAAACTATTTAACGGTAGGTATGAGTTATTGTTAAAAAAGAACTAACATAGTATTTATTAAATATAAATCCCTGAAACACTGTATTTATATCGAGATGATTAAAAATCTCTAACTGTCATTACATTTAAGAACATTTCGTCCATCATAAATCCCAGACTCCTCGGGGATCTGCCAGATAATTACGAGAACTTTCTCCAGATTTCTGGAACAAGTTATGTTTCGCATAAATGAGACAGTAAAAATTAATATTCATCCCGCTCACCCGCAGTTGGAATTTCAGTCGTAAAATTATTAAGTTATTGGCATCACGTACACAAACTGCAATAGGTATTTGCTTTAAGAAAAGCTGAAACTAGGAGTGACATTCAGAATACTTTGGAGGCTATTTCCAACTTGGAAATGTGAATAAGTTTTATTAGTATTTCCCCGAGTTTGTTAGAAGCTAAATCACTTAAAGGCTATGTTTAAGTAATTCATTCAAATATTTACTCACGTTCTCTATCTATTATGGTGTATACAGAGGCAGGAATATTATATTAAATAGGTATTAACATGGAATTTGTTGCGTCTGGAATCTACGGTTAAATTTATATTAATGTGCATTGATGGCAGGTTACTAGTCCATTGCCTATTAAATATGAACAGCTTTAAGTCTCGTGGTGCTTTACTACGACATGCCGATCACAATGGCATTCATTGTAACAAGGATATTGATAATTAATGTTCTGTATTAGCTACATTTTTCTCCCCGTATGCACGGGTTAAACACTGTTCTATTGGTTATGTACTTGCTACAAAGAACGAGTTGTAACAAAATCATAAGTAGGTCGTATAAAACAGATCTAAGCTAAGTTTTCTATACATGCAACACCTTGTTTTCAAATACGTGACTTATGAGGAAAACTCGAGGCATTATCAGTCGGAGCTACGATTTACGTGTGAACACAGTGTTCGCAAGATTTATATTTCAATTTCAGTAAACTTCTGAACCTCTGGAGCCGTACATAAAATTTGCTTATCTTCCTGTCTCTAAGGTGTATCAGTTCCTAGCATTAACTCCTTACGAGTATAAAAAGTAATTCCACACAGAGACATAAAACCCAAAAACAAAACTACATGTAGTCACATCTGCGTGTAAGTATAGGAACAAACCTACAATAATTTAAAAGTAGTATTTTACCTAGCTTGAAGAACAAATGAATGATGAGATGATGAGAAATGAACAATGAATGAGAAGGTTAACTTGTGTGAGTACAAAAAGAGATATTCCAGAATCATTCAAAATGGCGATCGATAGTTTCCGCCTATTGTTAAAAAGAAGAAGTATGTAACTAATAAGGAGCTTGAGATTGGATTGTAGGAAAAATATCCAGGCTTGTGTGACCTAAACACACATTAGGGCTAGGTAACAAAGTTTAATAAAGTTGTGCCCATATTATGTTAGAAACGAAGTTAACGACATTACCCTTTATTGCATTCGTGCTCGTAAACAATTTAGCTTCAGTTGCCAATACGGTTACCAGCATGGTTATTAAGAACGTCTACTTTGTTATGGTAACAAAAAATATTCCTTACAATATTGCTTGTAGTTGAATTTTATTTCATAATTTTAACTTATGGTATTTAAGGAGGTAGTTTTCTCAATCGTGGTGATTTATCCAACTCTCAAACAATTTATTTAAATGTGTTTGATCGGATATAAACCAAACCTCGTATATGCAAGCTACATTCTGTAAATAAACTAACTTATAAATTAGATTAAGATTAAATCTACTTACTAGTGTATACACAGTTTGAAATATTTCTTATACTCTGATATACCGTAGAAACTTAGGAATAAATTAATTTCTTTCTCGTTTTAATTGAGCCAATGCTTTGGGGACTATCCGCGTTCCAATCATGGCGATGGCTTCGTCATTTAGAATATGCTAATACCTGCGCCGATGTCAAAGCGAATTTAGATAGGCAAATTGACTTTCTATTGAGAGTTATCGTTCCTATAGTTATTCATAGAACACTAGACGAGCGATATAGTTATTCAATTGTTTCCAGTTTTTGTCTCATTTTTGTCTTATAGCTTAGTTACAAAGAGACAAGGAGAAAAAAACGTGGTTAAATTTTACTTCACTGATATATAAATAACCTTCGTTTACATGCCAATGTTTTATAACTGAGATTACCGACAACAATTTCACAAATAAATTTACATATTGTAGATTTAATGAAATAGCTTTAACTTGTAGTTGTAAACCAGAAATACACGAGGTGTTCCCACGATCAAAAATCTAGGGATCTAATGTAAACAATACTGGCAAAATCTTATGTTGTACACATGTTGTTGTCATACCAAAACTAAAATACATGTAAACATTAAGACAAGCTTTGCAAAACAATTGATAGAAATAGATCTCTGCGATTTAAAAACTACTTCACATCTCATAGAAGACCGGAAGCACTAAAATTAATTGATCTAGGTATTTAGACTTCAATTGTATTACTAGGCATACTAAAGCAAATGATTCAATCTGTTTATTTGATTGCCAGCCGTGAATAAACGTTGCGACTAAAGTTCCACGCGATTTAGGGCGTTGTCAAACTTTTAAATACATTTCGCCGATCACTAAAGTTTTCGTAGAATAGCTTTGCGCACAACTGAGGAGGAAAGATAAGGGCCTTAATACTTGAGAAAGTAAATAAACCTCAGCGGTTGTTTTATTTAATAGATATCGCCTTAGTGTGCTTGCCAAGTATCACTAGGTTTACATAAGTTAGTTGCAAGTACTCAATGTGCATGTATTTATAATATAAGTACATCTTTTGTTAGAAGCCAAACTCGAACCTATCTTAAATAGTACGATACTTTAAAATTATTTACTATAACGCGTAAAATAGACGACATGAATCATACTATAAAAAATATACGTGAATCTACATAGCTAGGGTCAAAGAATACTGACAGCTCTACCCTATACAGCTTTTTGATTTAAAAAAATCCTTTTATTGAAAAATAACTATAATTTGAACATCATTCAGATTACAGGATTGTTGACACTCTTAAAAACAAACCTTGAATTTCCTAATAATCTCAAGTAATTCGGTCGAGGAAGGCTTGTTATATTGAGCCATTAAAGTAATAATGTTTGCGTAAGTCTGTCTGTCTGTTACTCCACTAGCTTTCTTTCGCTTGTTTGTGTAGTTCGAGCGAATCATGAAGCTATGCTTTTACATGTCCTTTTTATTGTTAATAATAACTCGTTAATAATAACTTATTATTGATAAATACAACTGTAAAGATGGAGATGTTATTGTAATCATATTAACTTCTTTTGAAAGTAAAGGAGTACACAAATAAATATTAAATAACAACGCTGTTTAATGACTATAACGCATATCTTCCTGTACCTTTTGGAGAATCTTCGTGAATTAATATCTCCTTAATCAACTGTAACACAAGTATCGGATATTGTTATGTCATTGTCATAGAATACGATAGCCCTATAGGCATTACACCCCTAAAACTTTTACGAAAGTTAAAGAAAAAAGTTAACGCATTAACATCGTTACCTTTAGATAACTCTTTCAGCTTTGTGCTTTATGACGGCAATTGTGTTTAGAGCAATAATTTGCACTTTACATAATTTGACTATAATGAATACAAAAACTATAGCGAGTAATCTCAAGCTGGGGCGCAATCAGAATTTGGTGTTTACACAAACAGGAACTAAATTGCGTTGTTTCACACATTGCACGTCATGCTGCCACTATTAACGGCACGAACAATGGATTCGTTAATTTTATGTTATAAGCCATAGAATAGGTAATCTACCACGACAATGTTAACCCTCGTTTGCGGGAATGTGTATGATGAAAGACTAAGATTAAACGTATCATGTTCTAAGATTAGTAGAGATTACTGCAATATAATGTTCTTTACATACTGGTATAAAGATCATGAAGCAACGCTTTAAAAAAGAGCCACAGTTAGGTAAACTTAATTAAAAAGTCCAAAAGACGGGAAATTCTCGTCTGAAACTTTTCAAATTTCTGGAACAGTAGACTCGGATAATATAAATCTTATGAAGACAGAACATTAATACGTTATTTAAGGGCAATTAAAATTCCTACATTGTTATTGAGAAATTCAACCGACCCATTAATTTAATCCAGTGACAGTCAAACAGCCTTAGCTCAGCCAGCCAACATTTAATAGGAAGATGAAAAGACAAATTCCATGTCAACGTGCCAAACCGAACTAAAAAGAACATTTTGAAACAGAAATGAGATGTTTCTATTCATTTTTCATCCTGAAATCCCTGTCTTCTCCAATAGAACGGCCGTTTCAGTAGAAATCTATTATTAAAACATCATCCGCGGTCAACCAGGACCAAACAGAACAAAACAACTATAATGAAGAAAAATGTTTCGTTGTTCAGAACGTTTGTTATTAATGTTCTGGTCGGATTAATTTAAGAAGAGGTCAAGGTTTTATTCTTGTCTATTACAACTTCAAATAAGTCGACTTATGAGGAAATACTTTTTTATCAATGTCCTGTTTTTATTCCTTTATAATGAAATCTTAAAAAAGTATACTGAGTAATTGTAATTATGTATAAAAATATATATATATTATATAGATATATATGCATATATATATGTAGTAATATTTTACCGAAATTGTAGAAATTAGAGAATTCGCCGTTTATGGGAAATATGCCTCGTTGTTCAGAATGATACCCTTAGTTAGTTATAACCCATTTCATTACCTTCATAAGTTACATTATTTACATATTTCCTATCAATGTTCAATTAAATCTTACCACAACTCATCTAACTCAAAGGGCATGAAAACATAAACGTTCTTATATCCAGCCAGTTCCGTCTGTGACTGCAATCTAAATCCATTCTATAACAAGTAGTCATTTTGACAGTTGGAAGTCTGTTAGGGTCATTAAATGGCCTTCGGTTTACACTAGTGACATGTGTTGACCAATCGTGAATGTGTTTCTTTATGTTATCGAAGCTTCCAGAAGATTTATTAAGCCCCAATATAAACAAAGCTGAGCTTGTGCGGTCAATCGGGTCGCGTCGAATAGGTACAAGTTCATAGGGTTGTACTGTACTATATATAGCTACATATAGGAAGATTCCTTCAAATAATACAGGTAATAGAAAGAAAGAAAGAAAGAAAGAAACTTTATTCACTACAAAACATACAAAAACACAAACATGGAATAAATAAATGTAAAGAACACCGTTGATGCAGTGAAAAGGTGCTGCCTCAGTATACGATGTAGCTAGGCTACATCACTGGTCCTCCGGCAGCACCCGATTCGGAAACTGTCACAAGCTACATATAATAAATAACGAACATACACAAAATAATTCATTTATAATATCCATCGTGACAAATACAAATATAATACTCATACATAAAATTGATACACTATAATTCATAATCATACTTTGGGGAACATAAACAAGAACATTAGTTAAAGGCATGTAAATAGATATAGTCATATACATAAATACACACTCATACATATACGTACATACACATTATATATATACACACACATACATATATATATATATATATACATATATATATATATATATATATATACACTATAGACTGTAGTAACATCATAAACATCATATAAACATACATTAATATATTTCAGACACATACACATTAATTCAAACAATTTATAGAAAGAAAATATATATATATATATGGTATTTGCACTGACAAGGTGAGGCATTGATAGGAGTTAGGGTAAGGATTTCTGTTGTTCGAGCAGACAAGCCTTATACCTACGGCAGAAGGCGCCCCTAGAAGCAACGTCGCGGATAGGTGGCGGTATATCATTCCAGCATTTGGACGCCGCGAACTTGAAACATCCCCGAAACGCTGCTGAATGGTGCACTGGCAAAGCAGCCCTAACCTTAAAGTGACGGGGGTTTGTAGACCACTTGAGTTTTCGGTACAAGTAAGAAGGGCTCTCCGACCGAATGACACCAAACAACAACGCCGCGAAGTGTAGTCGCCTACGTGACTGCATGTTCAGCAAGTTCGCGTCGTTCAAATACGGAGTGATGCGGGATCGGTAAGGTATATGGAAGCAAAAACGGGTGCATGCGTTTTGAACCCGTTGTATCAGTTTCCTAGTTCGCCCAAGTATACAGCTACCATAAACAACGTCACAGTAGTTCAGCCTTGACAATATCAACGCTTCACTCAGGTTGACACGCAAGTCTACGCTGAGATATTCGCGGATATTGTAAAGAACCTTTAAACGGTAGAAGCAGTTCCCGACTACACTGAGGACGTGCTTCTCGAAATTAAGCCTACCGTCCATCAGCAAGCCCAGGTTCCTAACCTCTTCCACCGCCCCTATGACGTTCCCCCTGATAACTATATCATTGGCGGAAAGGACATCCATCGTACTCCGAATTTGCGACCGACTTCCAAGAACTAAAAGCTTAGACTTGGAGGGGTTCAGCGTAAGACAATTTCTATCAGACCAACACGCAATTCGTTCGAGCTCAGAATTAATGCTGCGTATGCATTCCGACATCCCCGAAGGTTTGGCAGACGCATAAAGCTGCAAATCATCAGCGTAGAGATGATATCGACTGTTTTCGATTACTGCTAACGACATCGGCGCTATACAGTATAAAAAGCAGAGGACCTAAGATAGAACCCTGTGGAACTCCCCTCGTCAACACACGAGGGGAAGACCACCGAGTTCCACCGTCCATCCCCCGCAGCCCAACGACTTGTGTTCGATGAGATAGATAACTATCAAACCACTTCACAGCACCGGTAGAAAATCCATAATACGTCATCTTGGATAATAGCAAGGGTATGCTCAGACTATCGAAAGCTTTAGAAAAATCGAGTAATACCATTAGGGTGCTCATGCCATCGCCCTGGGCCTGGAGAACGTCGTCGACCACATTCGCCAAGGCGGTTGCAGTAGAGCGGCCCTTCCGGAAGCCCGATTGATATTCGGGCAAAATACCGTTTTCTTCTAGATATTTCGTAAGCTGATCACTCACAACCCTCTCCACTATCTTTGACAAACATGGAAGGATACTTATAGGACGAAGGTGGGATATATCAGTCGGGTTAGGTATTTTCGGCAACGGCAGGACCCCTGGCAGCTTTCCAACTGGTCGGAAAGATACCAGTGCTGAGGCTCCTGTTCACAATTGCTGTCAATACGTCAATAGTCTCTGGTAATGTCAATAATAGCATGTCAATGTCAATGTCGTCAACACCCTTGGCCTTCGCCTTGATCGCCGAGACAATCTTTGTCACCGCCTCAGCCGAAACCGGCTTCAGCGAGAATGACGAAGAACCAAATCGGTGAAATTCGTAATACGTCAAATCACTAATAGTCACCTCTGCATTTCCTGGTATGTCCAGGAAATGCTTGTTAATATCGTCAGGGTCGTCAAAATGTTCAGTCAAGTCAGTCTGGTTATTATCAGTTAGTATTATTTTTTTTAAGTGTTTCCACATTGTCTTTGGATTAGTCCTGTCATTAATTGTCTTGTCAAAATATGCCTGTTTTTCAGAACGCAGAGCCTGAACGACAAGTCGTTTCAGGTCCTTATAGTACTGCTTATGTGCCTCGATTCCAGTACGCTTGAAACGCCTGTAGGCGTTGTCGCGTAGCCGCATCATAAGCAGCACAGTGCTCGTCAACCAAGGCTTTGGAGCATCCTTCACCAAAATACTCCTGACTGGGGCATGTTTGTCAAAAGTTGTGTTATGTTGTCAGTCAAAAGAGCTACTAAGTCATCAATGTTGTCATGTGTTGTCATACTAGCCCAGTCTATTTCAGTCAAGTCATTGTTAAGTTTGTCCAAATCAATGTTCTTCAGTGGCCGGTAGATAATGTGCCTTGGTGCCGGTTTCTTCCGCTTCAGGTCAAGCTCAACCAAACAAAGGCATGCCTGCCTAAGTCAGGGATGTGCTGAACGTCCACAGACCGAACCAGCGCGTCAGTCATTATCAAGTCAATTGTACTTTGTGAATGGTTAGTAAAGTGAGTCGGTTTATTAACATGCTGTGTTAGTTTTAGAATTGTCATAAAGTCAGTCAATGATTTGTGGTTTCTGTCATGTATGTTATCAAAATTAATATTCATGTCACCTACTAAAACAAGTTTGTCATAATTATTAAAAGATGTTACGGAGTTAGTCAATGCGTCAAAAAAATCGTCAACGTCATGCCAAGGCGGCCGGTAAGCCGTCCCAACCACGAGCCGGGTGCCACCAACTACGACGCGGAACCACATTTGTTCCACCGTGGGTGACATAGGGTGGGAAACCAGGCACGCACGCAAGCCACGCCGCAGGTAGAACCCAACGCCACCTCCGCGAGCACGCACGGAGCGCGGCCGCGGCACATGGCGCAGGCGATACCCGGGAATAGAGGGCGCGCGCCCCTCCTCGCCCCCCCGTAGCCACGTCTCATTGATGGCCACCAACTCGCAGTCTGCACGAAGAACCACCGCCTCCAGCTCGTCATGGCCGGTCCCCAGCGAGCCCGCATTAAACAACCCAATCTTGAATCGCTTAATACGAGTCATGGAAACCGTTGAAGGAGATGTCTGCATATACCAACGATTTATAAAGATACTTAAACATAATATCACTACTTATAGTACAAAAATATATACGTGGAAAACATATTTCATACATGTAAATATGAATATAATAATTGATATATATGACAATAAATATACTATAGAGATAAGCAGCGACACAGAGACCAAACCGCACCGAATCAAAAGGATCCATTACGATACAATTTATATGTAAAACAATAATTACAAAGGACTTCACAAACATATATACAAAAATATAAATCAAACGGGAAGAGGGCCAAAAACCCTCTCCACGTCCTCCTCCTCCCGGATACGGTGAACTGGAGCTCCGTCCGCCTTGCGCGCCAGCACTCGTCCGTCACGGGTCCAGACGAAGCGCCAGCCGCACGCCTTGGCCCGCTCGCGCGCCTGCCCGAACAGCTGCCGGTTGAGGCGGGTGAGGCGCTCGTTCAGGTAGAACCTGCGAGGCTCACCCGGCAGACCCATGTCCGCGGTGGTAGCTCCACGGCGCACGCGGGCCGCACGGATCAGCTCGTCACGAGTCGACCGCCGCGCTAGCCGAACCACAATGGGCCTTGGTCGACGATCCGGCCCACTAGTGGCCCCAGCGGCATCGCGCAGCGGCCCCATCCGCACGGCGCTGACCACGTCCCGTTCGTCCAGCGCCACGCCCAACTTCACGGCCACCAGCGCCACCAAGTGCGAGGGGTTCTCACCCGGCACCTCCGGCACGCAGCTGACCTGGACATCATTTGCCAGCAGGTCCTGGTCTCTTTCTGCCAGCTGATGCTTCAGGTCTTGAATGGCCCGCTCCAGTGGCTTTGTGGCAGCCACCACGACGGCGTCGCCCAGCGCAGCACCCTCAGTCGTCCTCTCCTCCAGGGCTACGAGACGGCGCTCGAGGTCGCTCACCTTATTGTTGACGAGCGCGACCTCTCGCCTCATCTCTCGGCGGAACTCCTGCAGCTCGTCCCGGAGTCCCACTCGCAGATCCGTAATGGCCGCAACCATCTCCTTCCGAAGGAGCTGCATTTGGGACATTGCATTGGGGTAATCAGGTATCTGTTTTAAGAAAGAGACTTGTGATGCGCACATTATACATAAAGAAACATGACTTGTAGAGACATCTCGTACGGAACATTTGATATTAATACATGCGTTATGTAGGATTTAATAGAGAATTGAAACAAAGGTCATAATTTAAAAGCTATTAAGTATATAAATCGGAAATGGCCAAGTAAGTACTTGTCAAAATACAGAACGTTATGTACTCTATCGGTATAATGAGTCCATTTTATAATCTGTCTAGCAATTGATTCCTATGTAGTTTAATCATTTAATTGCTAGCATAGCCGACAATTTAATTAGAAATGATATGGAATGAGTATTGAGTTTCATTATCAAGATTTTTATCTTTAAATACATGTGAGGCACAATTACTCTAACAAATATAGTTTAGCTTTATACTTTGGTAGGTACCTAATGTTCTACCTCATTTATTATTATGGGAGTTAGAGTGAGTACTCCCAAAGTTCATGTTAGAACAGTCTATGACTAAGATCAGCGATAGACTGGTTTAAAATAAGAATACTATGTACAAATAAAAGACAAATGCGTTCACGAGCATTAACCCTTGCGGGTAGTCAGAGGTTCAAGTGTCCATCTTCGCAATTGCGAAGGTAGTAATTCTATGGCAACTTCGAACTCACGTGTTACCCAGATTGTCAGTACTCAATGTGACAGGTGGTAAGTCATGATAAATAAATATATATAAATAAATATAGTACAAATAAATATTAGACACATAGTTACAAAAACAAAATACTAAGTAACGTAACTACGTTATTTATTCCGTATCTTAAATACCAGAGGCAGTTTCTTTGTTGTAATCAGCCTAAGCTTAATGTTTGTCCACACATATGTATGTATTTATGTTCTGTTTCTGCCGTTGTTTGACACACCTATTACAATACACGATAAGCACGCCCTCTATTGTTAACTTTTCTCATTTTAGTATCGAAACTCTACTTTGTGCCACATTTATTACTACCAGGAAGTACATTTGCTATTGGCGGTATATTAACTAGTTTTATATCATGTTAAAGCTATAAAAAGTGTGTATCGTAAAAGTAGATTATAATATAAGGATATGGGTAACTTGCCTATTGGTTGGTTTATTTAAATTTAATAAATTTAAACATATTCGATTATAAACGATAACAATAGAACCTAATACACTCAAGGGTTAATTAAAACGCAACCAATAACATATCTCACCGGTCATTATACAAAACATGTCATAAAATTCTTAAAGAACACATTACTATATTCATTTCTTCAGCCAAAGGAAAGAGTACCCTATATTTATATCATATAAGTAATTGATACTCAATTGTTTCGATCTCAATTCAATTTATCTTCAGTTATTGCCATATCAATTATTTAAAATTTTTATAATGTTTGGGGCGTGAGACAATACGAGGAACTGGCAGTACAAACTAGCCAGTACAGTTAGTGAGGAAACCAATTTGTGCTGATTGTTTAATTGGTAAAACGACGCCGACAGGGTTCAGCGTGAGGACAAGATATACTTTATCCAGTAGCGTGTGACATTCTTAGAAATCGAAATAAATAAGGGCAACGACTGTAATCTTTTCGGAGTTGTCAGTTTTCGGTTATCATTGACGTTGGGTACTCGAAGCACCGTTTTCATTATATACATACATATGAACATCTAGATATGTTCATAATAGACATAAAACTTACATTGTAGTACCGTTAAACGTAAGAGGCATCCAAACACTAACGATTTTATATAAACAATTTAAATCACATGAAACATTTTTTGAATTATACACCTGTCTATAAATCTATGTTAGGTGCTCTTGCGGAGAATCGAACTCTGAAAACTTACTATTGATTAATATATGTCTGACAGTCATGTTAAAAGTAATCAATGTGAAATTATGTCATTGAAACTTTTTTAACCCTGAACCTGTGTTCGTACAATAAAAAAGTACGCCCATAAAGATTAAAATTGTTAAATTATTTCATTTTTATACTAGATCATTTATACTCTCCTGAGAAAATACCATTTCACTTTCTGAGATATTCTCTCTCACTTGTTTCGTAACGAACAAGTTTAATGGTTTGGAATACTGTAATGAGTGAGCAGAATTTTCTTAAGAGGAAACTCAAGGACTGACGATTTACAGGTACTCCTTACTCTTGAAAATGGGTGGTGAGAACTCTATGGCGAAAAGTGAGTTCAATGTAACTGTAAAGCAAAGAAAACTGCAAATGTGACCATGTAACCTCTAACTTTAGGGTAATAGTTGTAGTGTATGTTTTGTTTATATTGATAAGTCGTGAAAATAGTCGAGAAAGCTCGAAAAGACGAATGACGACGACTCAAATTTTTTTTAGTATCATAGTAACTAAAGTAAGCAACAAAACATTACAAAGGATATTTTCATTCAAACTAAAAGGTTGATATTGAATAAAAATGTGGCAAAAATTTGGTGTTTCGTTTGAAAAACCTGTCTTTCATTACAAGAATACTGAAAAATAAAACTTAAGAAAAATACTTATTCCTATTGATAAATATCCAATGTTTCCAATAAGACTACCTGTAAGACCTGTATACATTCGTATGTGTCGATTATGATGAGAGCTGTTTCAAATTTGCACTTACATAATATTTTCTCTTTTTTACAATAGATCTATACATGTCAGACAAACCAAGTCTTAGGAAGGAATCGCAGCGGGATTCTGTGTTGATTCTCGGTGCGTCGAAGCGAATAATTGATTCGATGCGGTCTTCTCAAACAAACAATGGCCACTGATGGCGTCAAATTGCTATGACAACGGGCTTCAATCAAGGCATCTCAAAATTTACATACATTACACATGCTCTTTATGCCTTAAAGGATGGAGGGAATCTCGGTAAACTATCTTGGAATATTTGAAATAGGTGAATGTTTAATAAATCAATCCAACAATCAACGGTAGAGCCTAAATAATTTTGTGGATTGTGTACTTCAATTCCAGTATGAATTAAAAAAAATCAACTTGGCTACTTTAAGTAGCTCTTCGTAATCTTGTTTTATATTCCCTTATTCATACATAGACATAATCTTCATAAACATTCTTTTAAAAATTGTGAAATACCGTTAACGTAAACCATCTCAAAATTGTGATTATGTGATGAACCCATGACCTGTAACCAATACCTACTGACAGTTCCGCATGCCGCATGGCGAATGCATAATGCATTATTATGTAAATCGAAGAATAGCTATTACATTAAAAATGATTGGTATTGTGCCCGTTCGTACAAAATAAATGCTAATTGTGAAATGTATCGAGCGTCTGTTATTGTTGCACAATGTTTTGATTCCAATTTTCCGATATTGGACCCATATCTCGATGATCAATTTAATTTATATGCTCGAACATATGGTATAAGTATATAACATACGATATAGCTCTCATCGATGTTACCACGAACAAAAGTTATTTATTATAAGAGTGAACGGCTCGGTTAGAGTAAGTTATCATAACCGGAATTAATACTTCTACGAGAAAATACTACTAACTCAGGACATGTGACAACTGACATCTCGATGAAATATCCAATCAGTCAGAAAACGACTATCCATGCCTTAGAGAAGCATACCTCCGTAAGGTAATATCCTATGCTCTCAAAATCGATAATTAAACACATGATCTGCTTTTCAATAGCATTTCCATTTCAATCCTAACGGTAAGACTTCATTCATTTTACTCAATCTAACTTCTATGTATAACTTCAGATTTATAACAAAACGTGATAACTAAAATCTATGACTTTGTTATTTTCGAAACTTTTGAATAAAAGACATGAATTTCAAACACAAACCTTTATATCAGTCGAAACGAATGACGTTCCAAACTAAGACATTCGTAAATAACTACGTAACACAAACTTATATCGTCAAAGTTATGGTTTCTATTCGTAAATGTGTCACGGTATATCGACATTTATTTGTGGGATGGCTACACCCCTCGTTATGCCTCTAGGGTGTCAAATATAATAGATAAGGAAATTAATATATTGGTTACGTTGCTCTTATCAGACATTCGCAGCTAAGCTGAATAAAGTTTGTTTTTAATATCTATTTGGACACGTGTAATAAGTGTGAGTAAGTTGATATGACGCAAAATTAGTTTTGTTTCACGCGAACAGAGGTAGCTGTAGTAAAAGTTTTAGTTTTAATTAATAACAGCTAGGTGTAATATTTGGACTTTAATACAATTCCAAATAATATCTTTAACCAATGACGCAAGAATGGTTTGTCAGGATCGCAATAGATAGGGAACCGTTATCTCTACCTACCGATTTGTATGTTATCAATAATCTCTATACCTACACTAATATACAGTGCAAAATACGAATCATTGTTTTCAAAGCGGGAAACAAAAGACACTTTTACCGAACAAGAAAAACACCCATCCGTTTGACTGTTCCAAGAAAGTTTAGCTATAAAAATGGTAACACGACGAGTGCGTGTTTAGCGGTATCACGTTTCACGTGTTGCGAAACGAATCCGGTGCTACGACTTTGAGACGTGGCTGTTACGATTCCGAGTGGTCACACGTACGAACGAAAGCGGGGAGAATTTCTTGTATATGTCTCCGGAATGTGTGAACCGTTAGTTTATTAAGTGTTGATAGTTGCATAGGTGGTAAGCGGTAGGTTAAATTTACAACTGTATTCACATGAATGTAAACTAAATTATTTATAAATAAATTAATATTTTAATAAATGAACCAAATAACTGCAAGCAGGGAGAGTGCCCAAGATGCTGGCAGCGTGTCCACGCTGAATGAACAAAAAAATATATAGTTATGAGTGAGATGCGATAAATAAATATGTAGGAGATTGATTTTCAGATTTCTTCGGTAAATAGTCGTTCATAATCGGTAGCTGAATTAATCCACTTCAAATTTATTTATTTCTGTATGGATTAAAATTGTTATGTATGGAATGTTCTAGTTTACCATCTAAAATTTGCATTCTACTGCATTCAATCACAATCCCAAACCAAACACACCGCACAGACCGCAAACAAAGAACTATAGAAAATGAAATAGAAAACAGATTTTCATCGATTTAATAGCACCTTTGTGAAGAGAAAACTTTTTCCTGCTTTCAACACTATGAGTGAAAGCGAACCAACTCATCTCAGATTCATTTCGAAAAAGATTTGTTTTTTCGTATTAGGAAGACGTGTTATAGATGTGGGAAAGAAATTGAGAAAAAAATATTGCACAGCATTGAGTCGTCAATCATAATACACTCTTATATGTCTATAAGGGCATGATTTTACAATAACTAAGATGTTTGTTTTAACATGATTTAATAATAATTCTGACGAGTTACTTATTTGAATAATGCCAAGAATTTACTATCAAAAATAGCTTAACATAATCTATAAAAAGAAAATCTTGCCCAGAAGTGGTGTAAACTCGCCAATACCACCTTCCACAGATTCTACCGCAAGTACCGAAATGTTTTCCAAACCCAAACTGTTATTTTTAAGCTTGGTTTATATTTGTCATAAAAACTACGCAAGAACTAATTTTTTATTTTCTCTTGAATTTTATTAAGAGTCTGTTGATTATATGTGTTTTGAAAGTAAACAAACAATTTGTAGAATACAAGTAAACAATTCTATTGCATTATGTATTTGCATTTAACTTTGCACAAGTACTGATCTCCTTGGCTTACACTAATAAGAAAATTCACCCATTTAATATTCATTCAAAGAATATTTAAATCAAAATCTTAGAGCAACCGCATTTTCAATTAGGAACGAAGATTATTTTGAATTGGGATGTAAAATTACAATTTTAACCTTTAGTGCGGAGTCTGAGCAACACGTATGCGGTGGAACGTAATTAGTGAAGCAGCAGCCGGCGCTAATCTCTTGCACCTAATCAGCAGAGGAATTTCAAATCTGCAGAAAACTTAACAATAAGAAAACCGGAGAACAGACGCTCGCGAAAGTTGGGTTAAGCAGGGTGAGTCGCTGTTTACTTAATACTTTCTATTTAATATTTATGTAACAATATTGCTTCTTACGGGATCCAAGTTAAGTACCTATTAGAAAAATTAAGTACAATGTAGTAGGGCTGTGACGTCATAGAATATTTTGAAATTATATACTGAATAAAAAATACAACACAAGAAAACAGTATAAAGTAACAAATAGTAAGAACATGTAATATTCAAGATTATTTTACATATGCATCACACCAGATTCCCTGTAGAGGGGTAGACAGAAATCACGGATTCCCATCTGTCTCGATCTTGAAAAACAGCTTTCGCTTCATTGACACTTATACACCTCGTCGTAGACACTCGGCGGTTATAGGTACTTGTAACGTTATTAATTTATATTTCGTAATAAAACCGTATGTCACATCACTGCGTTCATTTTCGTGGTCGTTGTTTTAACTGTCAGCAGTTTTTAACTGTCAGGCACCCAGGTTGTGTTTATGAGCACTTCAAATGATCCCTGGCTGCAACAGGTGCAAGTTTCAAGTTCCAGCGCAAAGCAATAAGCGTGTATTACCCACTGAAATGCAACCCAAATTCGTCAACTTAGTGAAATAGTAAATCATACTTGACTGTGGGGTTATTTGCTCATATGCCAAAAGCTTGATGACTAGTATTTGGGTTATCATACTTGCTTTAGCAATTTAGTTTGTAGTTTATAACGATACTTTACATATCCATTATCAAATACCACATTAATGATTGAGGTTTTTACTTTGGAAAAAAAAGTCTTCATTAAATAGATAAACTTTACCTTACTTCATGATTCGTTACATAATTGATCCCTGTATAAAAAAATAAAAGTACTTTAATAAAAGTCGTAGTATTCATTGCAATATTTTTGAACTTATTAACAAGCATTTTTATTAATTATTTATTCTATAAATTCTCCACTGTGAATTGGGATAGATGTCAATGAAGCGAAAGTATCTCAAAATTGCGAGAACTAACCAGATACTTGATCTGTGCCTACTCTTAGGGACACGGGCCTGATATATACGTATGCAATTCCTCAAAGTCAAAGTCTGTCATACTCCTTGCTTCTGGCTCTAATGATGAGCAGTGCAAAATCCTCGAGGGCATTAGTATTCTTGACATTCCGTGTCGGTGGCGCGCACGAGTCAACGACAAAACTCATTATAGGAGGCAAATTCAACAACAGCTCTAAGGCTGTTTGCATACTCCTGGGCAGTGATAGATAACAAGAACTTGATAAGTTGAGTGAATGTATTTAACCTGTTTGATGAACAAACTTTTGTAACTCGCATTAGATTTTATGTAGTTATGATAATAAATGAAATCATACATAGATATACACTCATGTCCTTTAATCCCTTTTGAGTGGACAAAACCTCGTAGATATAATATCTTTCGGTCACTTAAGTGTACACCAAATATTTTTTAAATAACATACAAATATATGTATAAGTTTTAAGTTGGAGGAAATGGAAAATATTTTTTTATCCTAGTAGGAACATATTAATGTTAACTTATTATCGAAAATACAAAAGTTTTGTTATAAAGATTTTTACTTCATACACCCATAAACTACACTATTCTACTCACTACTCACTATTCTACAAAATATCCTTCCGGCTGTAATATCTAAAGAAAACTTTCTTCAAAGATTAGTATTCTTACAATTTTTTTTTTGTTTGTTTACATAGCAAGATACTTTCGCTGCAACAAGATATGAAACCACCCTTAGTCAGAAGATAAAGACAGACTGACACTTGTGTATAATCCCAATACCTATTAATATTAACGTGCGTCTATCATTGTTTGTGCTCAGCATTACCTAAGAAGATTAATTAGTCTGCTAAAGCTCAGACTTGTTTACTAAAAACAATTCATAGATTTAATGAAAACAAATTGATCCATATAAGATTTTCTTAAACTTAATGAAATTTCAATTGTAGAAACACATAATGTATGATATGTTTTGACAGCACTCGCGGAGAGTGGTTGGAATGAAACAGAATAACTAATAACTTCTAGAAATATCGGATCACGCATTTTAATTATGTAGCAGTTGAATCAAAGTAATATAGTCATTTTATTAATATTTAAACCAATATTTTACCGCATATATGACCTGTGATAATAGTCTTTATTATTCGTCGAAGTAATTGGAAGATATCGATATAAGTATCTTAAAATTATCTGAACACAGAGTATAATAATTGCAATACAATAAGCTAATGAATTCCATTATTTAAAATACTTTCGTAAAGTAAAAACACTTGAACAACAAACAAAAAGGTAAATAGAAAGGATTTGTAAACGGTGCCAATTACTTGACTTTGAGAAAGTTTTCAATTTTCAAACAAACGTAAAAGATATTCCGGGGCAAACTCGCTCGCCGGAGTTTCTCTGAGAAATATTTAGGCGCCGCCCAAAACGCGCCCAGCGAGATTCACTGCAGATTGCTTTATTGTTATTTATTGCTGGAAATTCCATTTCAACACAAATTTGAACGGGAAATTTATTCGCTACTTACGAGCTTACATTATCTCCATCCAGTGAAAGGTGGCACTAAATCGTACAATTGTTCCCTTTCCATCGGATTTAGTGGATGATTATTAAGCAAAGGTACTTTTATTGTTCAACAAAGTATATCACAGTACATTATTAGCAAAAAATATTGTATTGTAATCTCTTGAGTTGATAATTAGAAGCACTTCTAGTCACAGCTAATTTGTCAAACAATAACAAAGTGAATTCGCTTATAAATTATCATACCAACAAATAGTCTCTTTCGTTCCATCACAACTCTCTTAACAGATTCTGTAACTAATAAAACGCAATGAATCTCAATAGTGACCGGTAAGCTGTTCAAGAAACAGCGCATTCAACTTTCCAAGGGAACCACATTCAATCGGTCTTAACTCAGATAACAAACTCCGTATCCAGTTCAAAAACGCCAACCCCGACGATTTGATACCACTGGCGGCATCACACACCTATGGCAGACTTATTCTGGGACTCATTGGTATTGTGTAAGAATACTCCGTAATTAATTTTGTAGCATTTCAACCGAACTGGGACCATTTCACTGTGAAATGACATGCAGAAGAAAAAGTAGTCTATTGCATGTTCTTGTGTCTTTTGTTTTATTTTGTTAACATTCTTAAGAATTATTATAAATGCAAACCCTTTTAACTCAATTATTAGTAGGTAAGTCTATCTAGATCTATCTTATTCCTTGCCAGGGTATGTGAGTGTTGTTAACATAATGTACACAGTCTAAGTAGCGGATAATACTTAGATCATAAGGATCAGGCTGTTTTAATTAATAAAATATTATTTATCTGATTATAATCAGTGTTTATGAAAGTTGTACATTTAATACTAAAATGCACACTGCACTTCTATGAAATCTAGAAATATTAAATTATTATTGCTTGCGCGTATATAGTACAAAATATTTCATTTACAGTGACCATATCTTAGATAAACAATATGCCAATAATATACTGAAACATTGTAAATGGACCATATAAGCTCGCTTATTTCCTAGAATAAGCCCGTGGAGCAGATTTAATTGGGTCACGACTTTCCTACAACTGTTACCGTTAATCGAACCAATAGAGCTCTTTCTTTGTACTCTTTGCAGGTGAAATAATTATTTCCTAAGAGAGATTACGCTGCAATTTATCCGGACATCTTTTTCTCCGGTGTTGAAAATGGAAGCGTGTGGTCAAGATTAAGGGTAGAACTATACCTAGCAACTTATATAATATATATAAATGGTCAATGAGTCAACATACTACTTGACTATAATACATCTTATAGGTCTATAAATTTTATGTTAAGTATGTTATTGTAATATTATTCATAATTTATCCAAAGGCTGGCACTTACGCGGCCAACGCATTAGTTTGGCTATTCAGAGAGGTAATGTTGCCAGATTGTTAGGGACCGTGCCTTTCTCCGACAGCGAGGAGCTAAAAGAGATATTTTCCCTTTAAAGTTTTATTTTATTTTTTATTGTAACTAATAGTTTTATTTTATTGTATTAATTTAATAATTATCGTTATAATAATGTAATTAACAAATTATGTTATAAGTTTCGGCAGACCCAATAATTTCATATATTGAAACGTAGTATGAACATGTAGATTCTGGGTTGAATACCGATTATAACTTCAATGCCTTGATGAAAGAATATAGGCATTTGCGTTAAATATTCAGCTTTTCGTCACAGGCAATATAAAACGTTTTCGTGTCACGAGGAAAATGAAACCAATAAAGCTAAAGAAGATGTGAGAGCACAGCTGGATACTTTATTACGCTGATGGTATTAACGCATAAAGGCCGTCGCTCCACCGATACATACACATACGTTGGATATACGAAACAAAAAATGCATATTTATAACTGTGTATAAATAATATAATGTGTATAATATGTTATATAGTATACATATTTCTGTTTAGTTTATTCTTTTTGGTTATCCCTCGTTATCTATAGGACAATGAGAAATTTAAACTCATAATTAAACGAGCCTGCATATCTTTTAGATTTATTAAAATTTAAGTGAAAAGAGAACATTCTGTGAAATAAAACGTTTTAGCTTGTGTACCTTTCAGGCGTTTCATAAATATTTATCTCAGCTGCAGCAGAGAATGCGAATTTGTCTTCAGAGACACATTTTGCTTGCCTTTAAGTACAAGCTATAACTTTCCCACATTTTCAATTCCTCATTTAGATACAGAATGAAATCTTTTAGAAGATGGGCTAGTATAGCAATCGTCCACCAATTAGTTAATGCCATCTCAACCCCAATATTTATTCTCATTATGACCAAGCAAATATTTTGAATGTCTAAGGTTCAGTTTAGTTACACATGTTATTAAGAAATTAATTATTAGAAATTATTAGAAATAGTCAAATATGTTTTTCTTTTAAATACATCATTAATAATGACTTCGGAACTCCGATCTAGATTTCTTTTAATATAGCCTGTAAGTCATCGCGTGACTCAATTCGCCAGTCACGGCGTAACTTAGCTACCCTGCAAGTTAGGTCGGCCAGTAGCAGTTAATAAGAGATCGTACCTACATCAAGCCCCGGAATAAATAAAAGCAAGTTTTCTCTTTGAGCAACAGATGTTGCCCTAAATGATTTAAGTCTATCTTATTATTCTGGAGCCTTTGTCCCTAATGTGACACTATGAAAGTTGGTTTGAGTCTCTATGTACTGCTTTTTTTATATATTTAAAGAAATTGTGACAGTATGTAACATTATTGATTCCAGATGTTGGTTAACCCAATATTAATGTTAAAAGTTACCAAGTAGATGTTGTATCTCCGAAACTCTGTCGACCCCAAAAGGTTCAGAAAACGTGAATAAATAAGAATGTATGTTGTTTAAGACCACCTTAAAACGATTTCCTGTTCTTCCTCTTTTTGCTAAGTAAATAAATATGAAATTAATAAACTAATAGGTTGCTACAGAAATTACTTCTTTAACTTAGTTAATGTTTACAAATCACGGCCTTACATATCTCAGTAGACGTACGTACTCGTGTAAGCAAAGCAGCAATATGAGCACTAGCCTGTCTGAGTAATATATAGTGTCCACTTATTTCCGGTTCTAAGTTTGTTCGTGTGTTCCCTCGGGACGCGCCGTCGCGTTAATCACAATTAGCGAAACGAACAGAATTTTCCCCAAACAGCAAGTCAATAGTAACAAGGAAATATTGCCTGCTTCTGCTATATCCTATGAATCGCTAAGACACCTTCCTACAGAAAGTGAAATAAAGTTAAATGTAGAGTTTTGTATTGGTCACAGAGTCGCTATATAAAAAGAAATTCAATAGAGTGTATAGTATACGTGACTGGTTGCATACTTTGCGTGGCTACAATTGTTTTTTGCAATCACAGCGACTCGATTATGATTTGAGGGAGAAACATTTTAATGGAGAAACTTCTCTATTCAACGTTTGCTCTAATCTGTTCTTATTAATAATTTTTCTGCTGTGCACATTCATTGCTTTGTCACAACGTGTCATTAATAACTAGAGTACCAGTTAAATAGCTAGCAAATGTAAAATGTACAACATTTTCTGACAAATTGAGAAATAAAACATTGAGCAATATCCGCGGTTTAATAAGCAGAAAAATAGAACCTTAATATAAACGATTTCCAGACTAAATAAATGCACGTCAATCACCTGTCACGACCACGTGTGTCCTTGATCCGTGAAAAACCTATCGGGAATTCAAACACACATATACAACGTTGACAACACACATAAATTGCGTATAAATGGAGACAGAAGGATAAATATTATGAAAAAGCTACTGAACCAAATGTTTAGTTAAACCTACCGAATCAGTTATTCATATACAAGCGCTGACGGAATATAAATGCTACGTATTTTTGAACGGTAAATGAAAATCATCGATTTCCAATACTTCACCAATGACACAAATTAAAACTTATGCGTTTTGAGCACAAAACTATGTACTTATTATGCGATGAGAAACAGTTGGTGGACAGCGTCAAACTAAATACACTTCCGGACACATCTATTGGCCCACCTTAGAGTTTAGGTTTCGATTGTTTGATATCAACAAACAGGCTCCAAATTATCTTTTGTTTCTTTAAATTCTGTGTTTGAAATTCAAAAAAAGACTATTGCATGACATTATGACTATGCCAGGTTAAAAACTGCATAAAAACTTTTAACTCAACCTAACAAAAAATTTTGGCTAGGACCAAACGAAACTGAAAATGCTAGGTGGGCCAATAGATGTGTCCAGAAGTGTATTATAAATAAAATTTTAATAATATAATTGGTAAAAGTTTAATACATAAAATATTCACAACTTTAACGATAAAGGAAACTTTTTGGGGTATTCGAAGTCTAGCTTTTTAAATAGTGGTATATAGAAATATTTGGACATTCTTTGAAATATTACCTAGTTATGATTAAATTAAATAGACTTAATACTCTACTCCTATTAGAAGTATTACATTTTTCAACCACGTTATCATAATTCAATATTACTTTCGTTTACGTTTGCCCGCATGTCTCAGTTCCAGGCACAAAATTAATATTTATGCCTCAAAGAGGCATACTTTTCCTTTAATATTTATGCCTGTCGTTTTTATTTTTAAGATAAGTCGCTCACTAAGTTTGACATTTATGAAATAAGAAAGAAAAACGCGGGTCAGGTTTAACCCCACTTTGCAAATAACTTATACGTACGCACATAAATGATAAGTGATATTACAATAAATTTAAATCGATATTAGATATAATTGTACTCTGTCTGTATACATGCACATCACACTCAAACCCTAAATAAGGGGTAGGAATTGTATATTAAATTATTTAAATATTTATGACTCTTGAGATTCGAAAAATGATTTTTAGTTTAAACCACAAAGATTTGCAGTTGGTACATTATATTGTGTTAGATTATTATAATCTAATGAGTTATCAAGCTCATTGTCGTGATTTTTGTAGACATCTCAATCTAAAATAGAACTTTATACTACGTGACAAAGCTTTATGTTAAAACTAAACAGGCAATATATATCTACCCAACCCACTTGTTATTGCTACTAAACCGTCATATTTAGTAGAATCATTGTTATGCAAGGTCCCAAACCTCCATCTTCGTTATAAATAAAGTCGCAAAAATGCCAATTCATCCCGTAACGACTTTGGTACCGGCTTATCTGCATCTTTACAGCAATTTACTTTAGAATGCTTATTTGCCGGCGCGTGCCGCCATGAATGGGAGGGCGACTGCAGACGGTTTATAAAAACCAACCCCTACAAATTGCCCACGGTGAGTCACTAAGCATGGGTGGCGTAGTTATTTGGGTGCAGAAGGCTCTCTCGAACGTGTCATAAGTGTAGTTATTTATGACTGTGAATATCCATGACTGGGAAAGAAATAAAATACTGTAAAAAAATCCATAGTAACTTGTAAGAACATTCTTACGTGCCTAAATCTATGAATTGTTAATATGTTTAATATGGCATTTTTTTTCAGAACAAGAAGTTATAACATAGTAAAACATTTTAGATCAACATTAGCATCAAGTATTACTACTAAATACGACACAACAGATTAAATCTATTTATATGTACTATATACAAGTACATAATTTAAGTTAATATTAAATGCATACTGAATTAATAATTATTATAATATTATATTTATAATATAATTGTATAATGGGGTATAATGCAATAGTTATTTTTACTCTGTGTGGATTATAGATTCAAAATGCGTGGAATTCTTAGTACCGAGATAAAGTATCAAACTAAGTTTCAGTACTAAGTTATTCTTCTGGTGAAATAGATGAAATTTGCTAAGCTAAGTGTATTTCCTGTCTATTGAGAAATACTAGACACTGTTAATGCGATAAATTGTGAGTATTAGGGTTCGACATGAAAGTATTGCTGAAGTCCCTTGAAAAGCAGGACGTAAGATCTACGGATACAGTAATGGACGTTTAGGAAATAAAATAAGTTTAATAAACCAGATAATCTTATGAACAAGAAACAACAATTAAGTAATATAGAAACAAGTAATTATAATTTCCACCCGAAATTCACTTTTTCATACAAATCGCGACAAGTGTCTACCCTAACAGCCATAGTTTTATTTGTTCTGGTACCTATATTTCCTGGTGTCTAAAATTAATCCATGTTATCAAAAGTCGGAGACTAGAAAAAAAACAATCTTTAAATAAGTGTGTGCATGTGTATGTTCCCTCTCTCCTACGAGATGGACATGACATTTGAGACATTATAGTCGGTCACAGTTACCCAATACTTAATACTACATACTGTATACTTAATCCCAAATTCACCATCAATAAATACTCTCCTTTAGTCTCTACCTACCCCTTGACTCAAGCAAGTCAATTTCATACAAATACATGAATGACCTAACCAGTAATAAGTATCTATAGTACCAGTAATAGTAATTAAATTTTAATCAATGTATTGCATAGTATTAAATTATATCATGACCTAAGGGTGACTCCGATGGCAAGCAGTAGCAGTAGATAGATATCCAGTGCAAAATCTAATCTAACATATATCCCCAGACAACTGTACAAATGGAATGCAGCTGCTTTTTCATTAATGGATTCGTAACACGCAACTCTATTTAATGGCACTGTTTATGTTGATCGTTACACAGCATTGGGAGAGGTGGTGCATTTATTCTGACATGATAACCTAGTATGGGGTGAGTATAGTAGTATATAGAGCTGGTTTTGTGCCCTTTTAGAAGTTATAAATCATTACCCTTAGGATACATTACTTTAATTGAATAATAAATTAACTTATTAGCAAGTAATACTTTATAAAATGAATTATAAAATGAATTATTGTTTTAAAATGACTAAATAAACATTCAACTATAACGTAAGTCAATATTTCATTACGTACATGTTATACATATTTAAATATGTAGATATCTAATAAAAATATACAATTACTTAAGAAATATCGTACAAATATTTCACACATTTCACAGGTCCGAATGTTCTCCACCTAAATAACACGAAAGTTTATTGAAAATTGAGAAAGAAAGTAAAAAACTGACAGTCTTAGGGAAGGCTGTAATTTAAATTCTGTTTGCTTCGTACACAGTGTCTGTGTGAACGTGCATTGAGCAAGAGACTGGCCACGTTACATAATAGGGGGTTGCTTATGAACTCCACTATTCATCGAGGCACGCTCTGAGAGCTAAGCTAGATTAAGGGCTATAGATGTAGATAAGCTAAACGTCTAGAGTTATGAATTGTTTGCTTTTTCATTATTAACTATGGGTGTGAGTTGCCGAAATGCATACTAAAGATGATTTTTAGGTTTAGGAAGAATTATTATGGCAATACTGTTGTTAGATTACAAATAAAGCCTTGATCCTTATTAATAAAATACGTGGACTGTGTGAACTTAACTGAAAATACAATAAAACAAATTCTTTAGCACTTACCATATATTAATATTATCCAAAAGCTTTAAGGTTTCCAAGATTTAAAACATACTTATACATTGGTAGACAATTTAGAAACGCACTCGTACATGTAAGATGTTGAACAATTTTCAATATTTAAAGAATAAATTTACTCGTTTCTGATATCTTTATACTTTTCCAGGAACTGGGCAAACGAATTTCATTACGATCAAGCACATTGGATGCAATTAATTTTCGCCGGCGTACGTACTGTGGCTGCAAGAACTTTAATTGCAATCAATTAGTTAACTTTAATAGTGCCATCCAACTTATCTATATCAAGCTATCCAAACCAATTTGTTTATAGGTATTCTAAAAGCATGAGAGAATTGAAAAATATACTTACATTAGCAATGTGTACTTATAAATTTTAACGTACATTTGTATAAAGACAAATAATTTGTAAATTTTCGAGTATGTAAGTATTAATGCATCATTATTATAGAATTCGGATGTAAAGCTGTAATAATTAAGTAGTAGTGTATCATGCGTCAAATACATATCAACATTGTATTTAACAAAGAAAATAATATTTTTTCCATAGGTCAAACATTCGAGCCTTGCATAATAACGTACAATTTATCCTTTACTTATAAACAACAATCAAAGAATATTAAAATCAGTAGCTTTCGTATAATAATGTGTTCTTTACCAAAAATATGCGAATATATAACAAATTCACAATTTTCCTACCCAAAGTAGTCGATACAAACATGTAATAGTTAATCCATGGACATTTTCGCACAAAGCCAATCGTGTCTGTCGGGGCCAGATGCGGAGTTATTCCTCAGCTATTTACAATTTCGGAGCTCGCTTTCAAGTACGCAGAGTGAAACGTGCCCGAGTGTACCCTCTTATGAAGCTTCGATGCCAACTGTATTTGAAAAGATCGCTAGTGTGGCTACTTTCGAATGCGGTCAAAGCAAAAGCTTTTTGTTCAATCACATGAAATGACTCTGTTAGGGTGACCACAGAGTTGAATTTCACGTTTAAATAGTTTTAATTATTAGGTTCCACATGATAGAACCAGTTGTTACATTAGGTTCTGAATAGGTAACGTGAGTGAATAATGAGCTTAGAACAACCCAATACTCAACTGATGTGACTCAATATAGCTTACCACAGTGGAGTACCACAGAGATCACAAGAGTCAGTTAGAGATAGCGGTACTGAGAACGTTCTCAATCAGTCAGTCTGGCAATCCAGGAAATAAATCATACTAGCATATTAGTAACTTTGTACCTCGATAACAACGCTATAGTAATGACTTAATTAATAATTTTATTCCTTAGCCCTAAATGTGTATGTTAATAATTGATAGGTGCATAAGATATATTTTGACAATAAAGTCTTCTATAAACGTGTTCCACATTAGCATCTAAGCAACATTTTCGAAACATGTATGCCAACCGCTTTCAATGGCGGCAGTCTTTTTCAAAACAAACCCTTCTCTTGTAGATCCACTTTCGTGAATTTTAATTTAAGCTCCATTCACAGGTCTTGTGCTTTCTTTTGTTATCGCGAGAGTGGCTTAGGAACGCTTCTTTTATGCCCTGCCTGCAGCCTGACAACAATCTGTCAGCTTTTTGAGATTGGATTTTATGAAGGCACTACTTTTTTAGACTTTACAAGTTTACACGAGCCCGAACAAAAAGAAATTGTACAGGAAATTGCCGACAATGGCGCTGTTTAACAACAAATAAATAACATATATACAAGCTAGTCATGGCCCGTTCCTTTAACACCCCTGTGAATCCGCGTCGACCACTGTGATACATGGTGAGATTGTATGTATGTATTTCTATTTTATTTTGTTATATCAAAAGTGTATTAAACTTTGTATGTTAGAAGTAGCTCATTCGTTCACGACTTTGCATTTAAAGCAATAGGTTCCAAAATTCAATCCCTGCATAAGCATGTACCTTTAGAAAAACTTGTCTGATTTCTATGTACGAGTATATTTACGCAATAAAATATGAATTCACCAGCCATGCTGACATTCTCTACAAATCTGCATATTCCTCGGAGGAGGTAGGGTAGAGGTAACAGTCCTTGAAAATGACGATACCGTTTATGACCTGTGACATTAGAAAACTATTGGATTAATATGAGCGTTCAAATTCACTAATTCCGAAATTGCGGATATGCTCACGCACGAACCTCTGTCTTCGCCCGAGGGACAAAAGTCGTGAAGTTCTTATTTTGTAAATAAGCATGTATCTATTTATGTATATTCTAAAGGTAAACAACTACTTTAGTAAGGTTTCAAGTAATCCTTATGCTATCCAGCTTTTTCGCTGAAAAATGTTTAATATCCATAAATTGTCAACAAACCTTTAGCTTACGCCACTTTACTACTATTACTTGTATGTTTGAAAAGAACTGACGGATAAGTATGTTTATGTTACGTACCAGGACCACAAGGAACGAGGAGATTTGGTATAGTAGGTGAAGGTAGGCAATACTCTATTTATTTGCGAAGTAGTTATAATATTAAGAATTGGGCATTAGGTTGAGAATGAAAACTAAATATTTCGTTAAAAGTCGTTGTTTATTTCATTATAAATGACAAATAATGGTAACTACACATCACTAAATATCATGCCGAGTTACAAACGAGAATAAATGTAAACACTAAAATGTTCTTTATTATGAGTAATAAAACAATTGTAAAAATATTTCATAAGCATTATTATTGTATTAATCGAACACGTTCTGATTTAATACATCGGTTACAAGGCCATAATTTCATTTTCACTTAAGAGTATGCGGAAACAAAATCATACTACAAACAAAAACGTAACAAAAACTATACAAATTACTACGCTATACCTAATATACAAACATAATTTATTACTTCATACAATAAGCAAGTTATACAAGCAAATACTAAATGCTCCTGAATGATATAAACAGTAAAATGCTGGCGCTTTTTAGTACACAGAAATTATTTCCTAAAATTAATATACACATTTAAATATCTAGTGAATAAAATATAAAAGTTGTACATACAAGGCATTACTCTTACTTAAAAAATATACACAAAAAAGATTTAATATCAATAAAACATAACATTAGAAAGTTTTGTGTGTTAACACATGTTATTATTTGTTAACAATTGCTGTTATTGAATTGTTATTATTTTATCACATATTAAAAATAATGTTGAGTATTAAATGGCTGCAGCTTTTACTAGCTCCAGACTAAATTGAGAAGGATAAAAAATTATATCTGCAAAATTATTAGGAAATATGACTTTGTAATTATGATAATAACTGAGCAGTACGGGAATTTAAAAACAACCCAATCTAAAAAATACACAAAATTAAGAAATCATGGAATATCGATTTATCTTATGTAACACAGATTCAGAAAGTTCATACTTATAACACAAAGAAACAAGACAACGATCATCTAGCTCTACTACACCTACTTTATAGTAAAAATGGAAGTAACTTCCTCAAACCAGCCAATGATAGAAGATCTAATCTAAGGACAACTTGTCTAGCTGACTAATAATTGATATCGTTAACACACATAGAAGACTTAAATGGCACAAGATTTCTTAAATATCGAGTGAGTATAGACAAATATCGATGTTGAATTCGTGTGAAATATTCGATATTTTAACGAGATACCTAAGTATTAAGTTTATCGTGGATTCGACCTAATAAAGTAAGGGTTTAGGCCAAACTACTACGTTGGAAATGTACAATAGAAAAGCTAGTAGTCGTACACAAATTTAGTACAGATAAAAATGCGAAATGGCGAAAAAACATCGATATACACTAATTTATGATAAAACTACTAATCTATTCTAACACCTGTCTAAATATATTAAATTTCATAACAAAATATTTTAACTTCATTATGCAAAAATCACTAGGTCTTAACTTACTAAATACTAAACATTTTTATTATCCTGTTGATATTGCCAATCCTACTTTCAAACGCCAGTTTGATACTGAATTATTAAGATAGTAAAACTTTGATAATACTATTCTAGGATCTACTTAGTAACTGTCTTAAAAGCCAAAACTCTGGAATGTAATTTCACCTTTACATCAAAAGACATTTGTGATTTATTTAAGATATATTCGAGAATAATCAGACATATTATGCAGAATCATTATTGAAGAAAGAATTAACTAATGTTACGGAGCATGTAAAAATATGAAAACCTTACATATAAATTACCAGAAGACTCATACTACATGACGTGTACTTAAACAACGATAAATTTGGTTAAGCAAAAAGGATTTCATTACCTTTTGGTACTGATTCTCTAAACTATCATGATTTTTGATATATTTAGGAAGTATTCGAGTGTATTTTTACTTAATAAATTTACTGTATTAAAAAAGATAGTAAAAAGACATTACTTAAAATTGTTCCTGTTTTTTCGATATGAAGCAATTGTAAGTGGAGAAATATCAATAGGAGATATGTTTGTTACAAATTGTAAACAGTAGAAATACTACAAAAGTTTTCTCTCAGTACATGACCGTTCACAAATCACGGAAAGTGAAACTTTATTTAAAGTTTCTCCTAGTTACTTAGCTGATTGAAAGCGAAACTTATTTCATTTGATTTCACATATAATAACGTGTTAGCAGCAATTATATTAAAGTTTTAGCCTCATTTAAGTAAGCCATTTAAATAAGATTTTATAGCATGACTTTTGTGTTTGAATACACACAGAATTTCGTAAC
>JAMBLF010001743.1:0-43177 GCA_030578115.1 Leucoptera coffeella
GAATAGTACATACATACATACACATCTAACCTGATTCCCTGTAGATGGATAGGCAGAAATCACGGATTCCCATTTGTCGCGATCCTGACAGACCACTTTCGCTTTATTGACACTCATACGTCATCTTTTCATACACACTCGGCGGTTATAGGTACTTCAAACGTAACTTGTTTTCAATATATATATATATATATATATATATATATATATAGACGCTCTATCTGGCTGTTATATGTCTCATTAGGCCGGCCCCTACGTAACCGCCCATTTTAAGACTTAAATAATATAGCGTATAGTGCAAAGATCAGAAAAACATTAACTCAAATGTGACAGTTAATGTATGAGCTGGTTCAGAAGGCTCTATTTAGCGATCAACAATATCTAATACCTAATTGGTAGAGGCATGACTATAGACATATTTAACGTTCAGATAAACGCTTTATGAAAAAGAGTGACGTTAGGAGTACCTATGACCGCCTAGTACGTATGAGAAGATGAATGAGTGTCAATGAAGCGAAAGTGGTCTGTCAGGATCGGGACAAATAGGCTACCCTACCCCTCTACAGGGAATTAGGCGTGATGTGTATGTATGAATATAGAGGGTATGTATGTAAAAATATGAACCAGTGACAATTCCGAATTGTATAAAGTAGTAGCTTGTATTTATATACGAGTACTTTGCCAAGTTGACTGTAAGAAAAGCTAACATTAAAGGGTCAAACAACCGTATTCTTTCGTCGCAACAACTAAGATTAAAGCGTCCATGCAACCCTGAAGGGGAAAGTTAAATCAGTTTTGTTGTAGCTCCCTCGAGAACAAACCTAGTCTGGGACGTAAATTGAATGCTAACTAGCTGCCATTCTTCCTGACTTGTAACAAGGGGCAATAGATAGATTTGGGTTTTAATAATTGAGTCTACTAAATGCTAAAATTTGTAACCAATTCTCAGTGTTATCACACAAGAATTGTTAAACCAAAAGTTTTATATATGTGGTTCAAACTAACCAATCTAGAAAAAATGAAATATGGTTTTATTATTAAGGTGAAACACTTAAAGATAATTACGTCGTAAGCACCTATAACCTACTTAGTTCTATGAAGAGGTATAAGATATTAATGAAGCGAAAGAAATCGATGATTTCTGCCTAAATCTGCCTCAAGGAGACAAACGTGATGCGTGTGAAAGTATGTTGAAAGTATTAAAGTATGTAATAAGGCTAGAATCATCATAAAATAAGTTTAATAATGTATCTACGAATAAGTGTTATGAATTTCCGAGATTTCGATGATTTAGACGTCTACCTCTATTATCATGACATTTAAGATTTTTACTACAAAGTATTTTTGTTTTTTAATTTTATTAATGACGTACATTATAAATACTACTACAGCGCAATTCAGTATACAGATACACATCATGTTTGCATAACAAATCATGTTTACTATTCAATTTATAGGAAGGAGCCTGATCACCATCACAACGGACTACCTAGATCACTCTAGATGGTGACAGGGCCCATTATTTACTTACAAATTGTCATCATAGTATTAATTTAGTTATTAGTTTGTTATTTGTTTAAAGCCACAAATTGAACTAGCCTCTTGGTAAGTACATTTAAGACTTGTGTTAAGGGTACTAGACAACGTATATTTAAGAAATGTATAAATATTATATACAGATAAATACATATAAAAAAATCAACGACTAGACTGGAAAGCAGTAGAAAAGCGTAGTTCTTAACTCTGCCTCCACCGGGAGTCGAACCCGGGACCTCACGATTACCGTTCAGGTGTCTAACCGATCCCGCCACGAAGCTCGTCGACGAATTACTAACCTCTGAGAACTAAGAAAGGTCCATTCACCGTGATATTTAAATCGTAAAGTTAACCTTTACGTTAACAAAGGAGGTAACTCAAAAACGTTGTGTTTATTAACAAGTTAAGCAATTCTCTTTGCAACTCCGTTAAAGAAGGAAAGTGCGAAACGAAATTCAAATTAACTTTTGAATTGAAAAAGTGTATCGCTTTGATCTTCCCTTCAGAGAAATGGTGGCTCGTTTTGGTCTGGGATTTCGGTAGATGGTTACCAGCTGCCTTCTATTACGAATCAATTATATTTATAGACTAATAGACGGACTTTTGGTTTATGTATTTTTATGTTCTATTGCATGCTACTTATTGTCTTTCTATCAGTCACACTAAGAATTATCACATGTATCTCGAGAAGAAAAAATACTTCTTAATCTTAAATATATAAAGGTTGTGAAAGGTATGAACACGGAATATTAATGACAGGTTTCTAGCCTATCACCCACACTTAATATACACTATAACCTTTTAGCTGTTACGACATGGCAGGAAATAAAGCATATAGTCACCACCGTGTTTATCTCCCAATGAGGTACTATGCGATAACATACATCCATATGCATTCACGTCCTGGTTGGGCTAAACAGGACCTTGGAGACATGATAATAACTTATATCATAAATATAAAGATGGTGATGTCATATGGAACATTGGTGACCGATTGCTCAATAGATTCCATACCATGATCCCTTAAACACTTCCTGTACCAAACGGAGAAGAACAGCATTTAGTTACCCTTATTTTTACGTCCCAGCATAGTACAATATGCAATAAATCACGTTTAATACAACCTTATACCGATATTCAGGTGGTATGAAAACTTCCGCAGTTAAGACCCAAGTTTTCTCATTAGTTAGAGCTCATTGGGCCCAATCATAAAGCGAGTTAGCGAATAAGGACATTAAAAGGTGACTAAGGGACTTAATGTGATGGTTTATTGATCTCGAAGGTTAGCTTCGATTGTATATGACATTGTATAGACAAGAAAGTTAGTTAGTATCATGGAGTAATTAATAAGAAGAGTGGGCCTTACGCAATATTTGTATGGAAACTAGCGTGGCATTACGCGGGGTGAAACGAGGTACGCGTGATGGAGGGGAGATATTACAACCAATCAAAACACGGCATCGGCCAATCAAATTAGGTATCTACTTTCTACTACACATTTCTAGACTCCACGCCAATTAAAACACGTCATTTGGACTCCGCACCGCGTAACGGGGACCGCTCCTTACACCGCGGTCCTCTTTATATTTGGTTCGTGGTTTTTATTATATCCCGTGCTAACTGAGATCTAATGAGATTGCTAAATATTTGACGTTGTTTCTGGCATGCTGTATAATGTGACTAAGGGACCCCTAAGAACATGTTATATACTGGACGACGGCCTTGCAACTTGTCAACAATGTTTCATATTATTCACAACGCCAATATTTTTGCTAACAATTGACCTTACAGATATTATTTCTCCGTGGTTCTATGTACCCTAAAAGGAATTAGAGGGCGTGAATGTACGAGTATATGTAGTTCTCAATCCATAACATTAAATTCGTTTTACAATAACACTAGAACGATTTGAATCTTTCGAACGAAGATTTTTTATTAATGTCTCATTTATTTTTGGTGTCTTAGATTATTTGCTAAGTTTCTTATAATCTGATCCTCCGATGACATATATAAGTACATAAAAAGAAATCATAAAATACGTAGACCGAACCTTAGAAACAAAAAGTATATATTATCTCTTCCTATCATCTAACTTTATACACAGACATTCTAATTTATGACGTTACCTAAACGCTTACTAGCTGCAATCCAACGCGACGACATGAAACTTTTAGTTGGGCTAACAACCTGTCAATAACATATAACCGGGGAGACATAGTCTTCTAAATCCTGTCCAACCCAATAGGGATAAAAGGAAGTATGTAAAAGGTTAAAAGATTTGTTTGAAACGGCATCCTACGTTCAGCGAAGTGTGTCCACCCGAGGCGATGTTACGGGCGTAATTGTACGGAAATTCAAATGGAAAGTCGAAGGTCTGAAGGAGGCTTTAGTTCGAGGTTCAGTGGCTAGAAGACGTCGTGTCGCGGTCTGAGAGTAGCTTTATGTCAAAGAAATAAAAACGGCTGTACAAAGACAAACACATTCACGAATACCCTTATGTGAAAGTTAGAGATAATAATATTAATATTACAGGACACTATTACACAAATTGAACTAGCCCTTGTAAAGTACATTTAAGAATTGTGTTAAGGGTACTAGTCAACGTATATTTAAGAAACATATACTTATCATATATATATATATATAAATACATATATAGCATATAATCCCGTTAGAGCATGTACCAATGGAAATGAAGTTTAATGAATTTCTATGTACATTTTCGTAATAAAAATACATTTACGAAATGCGTTGAATTATACGGTGAGGGAAAACATCGTGAGGAAACCTACCTGTTCGTCGAACAGGTAATAGTTAGTGTTTGTAAATGGCGACATGGCTGACCACCTGTCACATTGAGTACTGACTATCTGGTTAACACGTGGGTTCGAGGTGTCCATAGAATTACTACCTTCGCAATTGCGGAGATGGACACCTGAACCTCTGTCTACCCCGCAAGGGTTAATGGTCGTGAATGCGTTTGTTTGTTTTTGTTTGTATATAGCATATGTATTCAAAGACCAGACTGGAAAGCAGAAGAAAAGCGTAGTTCTTAACTCCACCGGGAATCGAACCCGGGACCTCATGATTAGCGTTCAGGCGTCTAACTGATCGGGCCACGGAGGTCGTCAAAAGATTCACGTGTCCATCTCCGCATTTGCGGAGGTAGTAATTCTATAATAACAAACCCACGTGTCAACCTGATATTCAGTACTTGATGTGACAGGCTATATAAACAAAAAAACAAAAACAAACGCATTCACGACCATTAACCCTTGCGGGGTAGTCAGAGGTTCAGGTTTCCTTGACACCTTGAACCCACGTGTTAACCAGATAGTCAGTACTCAATGTGACAGATGGTCAGCCATGTCGCCATTTACAAGCACTAACTATTACCTGTTCGACGAACATTTTCGTAATAAAAACACATTTACGAAATGCGTCGAATTATACGGTGAGGGAAAACATCGTGACAGGCTATATATTCGATATAATACTGTCGTTTCATCTCTCATCGAAATTAAACCTCATTAGCCGTGACTACGAATCGATGAACATAATATACATATATCTAAATTAGCCTTTGTATCATAGTGGGAGAGAACGGAACTCTACCTACTAATCATCTGTAATAATAAAGGTATAGGTATGTATCTCAATAATCAGTATCTATATTTTAACGTAGCTCAGTTGTTTGGGGCTTGACTCTATATCAGTGCATACAGGGTTCAAATCCCACTTGAGCATGTACCAATGGAAAATAAGTTTAGTAAATTTATTTATATTCTATACATATTCGTAATAAAATATATTTACGAAATGCGTCGAACACTACGTTGACGTAAAACATCGTGAGGAAACCTACCTGTTCCCCGAACAGGTAATAGTTAGTGCTTTTAAATGGCGACATGGCTTACCACTTGTCACATTGAGTACTGTTTATCTGGTCAACACGTGGGTTCGAGATGGCCTTATAATTACTACCATCGCAATTTCAAAGATGGACACCTGAACCTCTGACTACCCCATATTGGTTAATGGCCGTAGACGCCTTTTCTTTTGTTTAATCAGTATCTCTGAAAAACAATATAGTAGACGTTTTAGGTAGATGAGCTTGTAATGCCGAATGCCACAAACGTCTATCTACCCTGAAAGATGTACGGATTTTATGCATGCGTGATATGTTTGTAAGCGTTTCGTAGTACTGATTGACACTCATATCTCTGTCCACCCCAAAACGATTAAAGGTCATGAGCTGTGTTGTTTTCTCTTAAATTCACAACGCTTGGTCAGATAAGCTTCGCAAAGGATGAATCGGACTGTGCCATTTGAATATTTAAAGGCTTCGAAAAGGATTTGTGAGCCTTTTTGTGAAAGATAAAATAAAAAGTATGAAATACAGCCTTTATGTACATTATTTATATAACATTCTGTCAGTTGAGGACGTGAATAGGAATTTAAGTAGTTGATTTACTTTCTGAAATGTGTTTGCTTTTTACACATAATAACTATCTATTAACTGTGATAGTGTATGGACGTAAGGAATTTATAGAGCCAAATTGAAAAGAAAACCAAAATGGAAGGACGGGGTAGGCCGCAGTATACTGATCAAATTGAAGACATTCTTCTATATGCGGGTGTACGTAGCGTGAAGAATGAAAATGTATTCTTCTTCTTAGAGTGCCTCTACAACTAGTGGAGGTTGGCAGTCAGCTCTGCATACTCCTTTTTGTTCTTAGCAAGGCGGAACAATTCGGCGGCACTTGCAATCCCCGTCCATTCGCGGATATGCGGCAGCCAAGACTTTTTCCGACGGCCACGTCGTCTCTTTCCGGCAACTTTTCCCATCATGATGAGTTGCAGCAGTTCATACCGGTCGCGCCTAAGCACATGCCCCAGGTATGCGACCTTTCGCTGTTTGATGGTATGCAAAAGCTTGCGTTTCTGACCGACTCGTCGCAGGACCTCCTCATTTGTGACTTTCTGAGTCCAAGATACTCTCATCATACGTCTGTATGCCCACATTTCAAACGCCTCAATACGTTTCCTGAGGTCCTCTTTAATAGGCCAGGCCTCACATCCGTACAGCAGTATAGGCCAGACGTAGCACTGAAGAAGACGTATGCGAAGTTGGGTCCTGAGACTTCGATTGGAAAGGACCTTCTTCATTTTTCCGAAGGCGCTGCGAGCAATTTCAATGCGAGTCTTGATTTCAACTTCACTATCCCAGTCTTCTGTGAGCCACGTACTTATACTTGTATTTATTGACCTGTTCCAGTTTTTCACCCGCCACAAATATGTTTGGTTGGATATCGGGGTTGTTGGAAATGACCATCAACTTTGAAAATGAAAATGTGCAAGAAGGTTAATGGGTGTGAGTGAAACAAGAGCAATTCGACGGGAGCGTTACAGGCTATCCCGACTTAGAGGCGTCTATACATGTATGAATGTATTAACTGTGAGGGTATTAATATGGAATGACTATGAAACATAATTAAATCTTCAATTTATGGGTCTATTTCTATAGATACGTCACTAATAGTTCCAATGCTAGTTCATCAACCGGTCAAAGACAGACAGTATTGGACGATGCAATCTGTCAACTAACATATATTCCATATAATGCCAGCAAAAAGTGACCAAAAATAAAAATTTTAACATTACAACTCTTCAAATATCCCGTATCAAACCACTTTCACTTCATTGAAATCAATCTATACAACTCCTTTATTCAACGGACATATATATGTACTTCTAACATACTTTTATCATTATGTCACCTATTTGCTTTAAAAAGATGACTAATCGACAATAAACCCCTGCAAGGTGTTAAACAAACCTGAGAATAATGCATCAATGCACCAAAGAGATATGTCTCAAAACACTTTCTTACAAAACGGCCCGCGTAGAGCAATTCTAAAGTTTTGATATATCTCTTCCCGGCAGAAAGTTGTGTCCCTGAGTGTCCAGTTATGTGTTTGCAGATATCGTAAATTTTATTTCCAATTCGAAATAGGTGACGTTTTATATTGCATTTATATTATAGTAGGAGGAAAACATTGTAAGGAAGCCTGCATATTTGATTGTTATCAATGTATGTAAAGGATAGAGTTGTAAAGGGTGGTTCTATGATCTCTGCTTACTTGTATATAAGTACAAACTCGTAATGTATTATCTTTGTATGTATTAATAAGTCAGATGTAAGTAAACTATAGACATAACATTTTATAACCATAGAGACATATATGACAGATATGGAGATAGTTTTAATTTAGTTTTAAGTATTAATTAGCATAACTGTTTGTCGATGATGATCTTGATTCAATAATAGTTTTAGGAGATTCGCGATTTATACTTATGATTAATAACTAACGGGACTTCAATGAATTAATGAATGAAGTGATTGATTCAATAAATTAACTACATGTGTATTGCTATTTTATAGGAGAGTCAGTTGTCAAAGTTATATGTGCTGAATCATGCAATCCTCCAAAGATGTTATATTCTGATATATGTATATACTTATTTTACATGTAACTTAAAATTTTTACAATTATTTGTGAAAAGTTACAGAACCACAAATTATTTACATACATACATACGCTTCACGACTTGTGTATACACACTCCCTTTTTTATTTGAAAATTATTTGAGATAGAGGAAAAAAATCCTTGTATACTGAATCCAGATGATTTCATTTCCTAATCTTTTGCCTACTTTCAATTGTAATATCGTCCGTTCTTATAAGGCTTTTAAGACCTAATAGACTTCTATATAATGCAAGCAATCTAGGTCGCTAGGAATATTCAAGCACTCTTTCTATTCCCAATCATCTCTCCTCAAACACACCCTTTTAAGAAAGGCCATCGGAAATTGATTCAAGGATGATTCTGCTTACTATTCTAGTTTTAGATGTAATGGAATGAAAGAAAGAAAGAAAATATTCACAATAATTCACTGCACAAATTACATTAAACACACAAATAATAAACATCAAGAATGAAAACCTTTGATGCAGTGAAAAGGTGCTGCCTCAGTATACGATGCAGCTAGCCTGCATCACTGGTCCTCCGGCAGCACCCGATTTGAATAAATGGTTTTAGTAGTTTTTATTTACAGCAGTGTATAAGTAATCTAAGTTTTAAAATAAGGCTCTTACTATAAGGAATAAATACTTTGGAAGGATAAACGTTTTTAATGTACGTGCATTTTTAAATTGGTATTTATTACAACTACAATTATTTAAGTTTTTTTTCATTATTATATCAGAAATACTAACCAAAGGAATAAAATGGGACTCCTACAAAATTTAACTATAAATTCTCACGTTGAAAAGCTAAGTTATTATTACATACATTTATATATTTACGTCTCTATATTCCCAACGGGATAGGCAGAGATTATCGATCGCCACCTAAAACGATCCGGATAAATTTATTTTGCTTCACTAACACTCATTCTTAATAATAATAATAATATTTGAACATTATTACACCAATTGAACTAGCTTCCTCGTAAGTACATTTATTTAAGACTTGTGTTAAGGGTACTAGTCAACGTATATTTAAGAAATAAATACATATTATATACAGATAAATACATATATAGCACATATAATCAACGATCTGACTGGAAAGCAGTAGAAAAGCGTAGTTCTAAGTTATAACTATGTAACTTAAATTCAAAGTACATTCACACCCTTTCTTTTAGTAGTTACTTTACGTGCTTCTCTTTTACTTGTATTATTTGCTTCATTCAGCCTAACTATTAATATAAAATATGACTGACACGTAGCTATCCTATCGCTTTCAGTCTCCAAACTAGTTTAGCATAAATAGCAGAATCAGCCCATATCTACCAAATTGATTTAGGTATTCGCCCTCTCGAAGAGGGACAGAGGACGTCAAAGAGTGACGATCGAAGCAGTTCTCGAACGGCCTATAAATATTTACTGGGCCCTCAATAGAGACAAAATACTCCTGTTGTTTTACCTTACAGGGCTGGAATTTGATAAATGAACCTTATAGGAAGTAGTTCCTTCACTACATAGTATAAAACAAAGTCGCTTTCTCTGTCCCTATGTCTCTTTGTATGCTTAAATCTTTGAAACTACGCAACGGATTTTGATGCAGTTTTTTTTAATAGATAGAGTGATTCAAGAGGAAGGTTTATATGTATAATAACATCCCTTAAATAGTGGAGTAGGCTATATATTTTATACCCGTGCGAAGACGGAGCGGGTCGCTAGTTTATATATATAGTAATCGTGAGAACCATTATATTTTAAAGTCGTTTTTGTCTTATCATCTAAATCTAGACTACAAGTACATGTGATGAATTATTACTCGGATACTGTAGTTCTATCAATACCTTCAGATATTATAGACACCAGTATTACAGAGACAAGCGTCAAACAAGAGCCCATTGACAGATACGCCCTGTGTCAAACAATATTTCGTTTGTAAGCTGTCCATTATTTATATTCTATTCAAAGTGAAAACGTGAACGTGTTACTTTAATCTACTTAGATATTCCTTAAGTTGTAGCACATGAATAGAATATTCCTAAATTATTTTTGACAAAAGGTTTAGCTATTAACGCCATGACTCTATTTTCCGTCTTTTTAACTACATTTATATAAAGAATCATATTTATCATTTTTGAAATATTTTAAGTTTTTTGCTCTTTTTTAAGTGTGTTGAACATCAGTTTGCTAGTTACACAACTACATACACATTCACGACAGCACTCCTCCAACAGATTAACAGAAGATAGAAGCTATAGGTACTAAAACCTTCGCTAACCAAACACAACAACTAGCATTCTAACACTACCGTTGAAATTCACAGCTCTGCGATATGGGTATTAATCATTCCAGTCGTCAGTAGACTATTCATCAATAGTTCGGAAGGTATCGAGCATTTGTTTCCTCTGATTTATGCACTGGACTGTCGAATAGTCTGTTTATTGTTGGATTGGGAGCTGTGTTGGACTAAGAGTGTTGATCAACAAAAAAGCCACGGAATGCCAAATTTAAAATTACAATCTAAAATATAAGCTGATTACGAGAACTATGTAAACTTATGATAGTAAATGGCTAACAAATTTTTTCATGTCTTATTGTGTTGATTGTTTACAGAATCTACAAAATGTACTTAGGCTTTTGTTAGGCTTGTGCCTTCGATCGATATACATTCATTTGATCGTAATTACCTATAAATACTGTGTGAAAATGTACAATTCCCGATTTCTCCCATACTATCTGGAGGGAAATTATAAATGGTAAATCCAAAAATCAAACACATATCCACACAGCAAGTTTTGAATTTTTGTTTTAATATCTAAGTAAAGCAATGCTGTAAAAGAACAACCTCGGAACACGCGATTTAAAAAGAACTTGTAAAAATAAATAAAGAAAATAAAATGTTTAGTTCGTATAACAAAGTTTTTGTGGTTAAGCTTATATTTATAGGGAAATAGTCAGTATCATTAAATAACGTATCACCTCTTACACTAGATTTTATGAAAAGTGAACCTATGTGGTCAGAAACCTTCATATTAACCAATATGGTCACTTTAACCTCCGACATTCCCAGTAAAAACCAATATATATTAAGCTAAGCAAACCCAACAAATTTAAGTACTCAAGTACCTTAATAGAAGGCTAACGGTCGGCTTAAGAAAATTGCCTCCCTGAAAATATTGTTACAGCCTATATTAGGAGGTTGCCGTTACGGTCAGCAGTTTGTTAAGGGTGCTTCCCAACAGTTATTTTCCATTAATGACGTCATTTAGGATGTTATAGGAATAGGTATGAAGCTTTTCAATGTTGTGGGGTTAATTGGTTGAATTTCAAATTTAGGGAGACATAGTGAAGTCTTATTCTGCTTATTTTTCATAATAATTGGTATCTATAAATTTTATTTTTTGCTAGTTTGGGACGAAAAAGAATGCTTTATAGATATTATGTACGCATGTATAAATTTTATCACGTATCTCTGTGAACATAATATGTAAATAATTTTCATCGTAAATAGCTTTGTTACATAAGGCGCATCAATATATCTTAAGGAATCGCTAAACCTCTAAGATAAAATATTATCTCTTAAATTTTAACGCTTAATATGAACTGTGCTTTCATAAAGTATATAAGGGACATTCCTTCGTTGAACTTATAGCTCAACTCTATATTGTCATCTTACTTGACAAGTCAATAAGCTCATATAGCCTCATAAGACTTCAGTCACATTCTAATATACTGTTTGTTATTGAATTTATTGCTGAATATTATCGGCAGAGTTTTTTGACATTTCTTCTCTATAGAGCTACTGACAATAGTTAAATCGGATTTATTTTTAATTATTCTGAATATTTAATTATAAACTAAATATTATTTTGTTCAAGAGTTTCTTCTTTACTTTTAAAAGTGATATTTAAGATACTTACATATATTATAAAGAATTTCAATTTCATTACCTACATTAATATATTTACGAAACCATAGTACCGATATTATTTCTCCAAGTTTTCCCTATACAAAGTCAGTATAGAGCGAAAGTTAAATCAGTTTGCTCTGTACGTCTTATGCGACACACATTTAAGTTTTCTTGTTCTGTGTATAGACTGAGAACTTTTATGCCTCGACTTTAAATGAGACTCATACTACGAGTTTCTACGAGTTCGGAGTTTCGTAGTGTAGTATTTCGAACTGATTATGAGTGAGATTTAAATTTTGACAGCATTTGGTACTTATCCTATATAACTTGTGACTTGGAAGTATTGATAGATAAGTAGAGGTTCTTAATTTGATTCTCGGTGAAGCTTTTGTAAAATTTAATGCTATTTATGTATTACATTGCTAACCTATGATTACAATAAAGGGCTTAAGGTAACCAAAACTTATTGAATCATTCAGCTTACTATGGTCTTTTAATCATTGATTACACCACATAAATTAATCGTGGTATGTAAGCCAACATAATAAACATGTACTGTTACGTATACACATCGGCAAAACTACAAAAGACATTAATTAACCAATAATTATTTTGTAAGTTGACTTTACAAACTTAATTTTGCGAACTAAGCACTTTTCCGCAATAATCTCAATCTAAACCTATACCTTAGGACATACTCCAATCTAATCTAACCTGGTTCTTTTAAATACAACACGTTTAAAGATACTAATTAAAACATTGTTACAGTTGGTTCTATTCCACCAAATACCAACTCATTACTGTTAAGGCTCGTTTACATGATACCATTTTCTTGCAGAAATATCACCAATAGTTTAGACGAAGCAACATTTTTCTTGCTTCAATAATATTGTATGGTATAAGCAATTAAATGGTACCGTGTAAATGAGCCTTTATTTAAACCGTTGTTTCCAACCTCTTCCTTACTCCACCCTTCCATTCATTGGCAGGTTTTCCCATTGAGTGAGCAAATAAATTAGGTTGTCAGTCCATCTGTCTTCTATAGCTACCCTTGTCGCTATTGATAGTTCAAGGCCTATTCTGAACCTTTGTGTATAGGGTAGGTATGGAATTTTCCACGTTTAAGTACGATGATAGCGCACGCTGAGAAATAAACCGGCTTAATTCAAAATTTTGGGAAAATGAGTTAAATATACAGAAAGACTTAACAAGTGTATTGTATTGCTGGCAATTACCTCTGTACAGAACTTGACATGTTCTCGTCCTCCCACATAGCTTTAAAATGAAAATTAAGTGAGCTTTTTCTGAAGTGTCCTGACGGTAATGCAGTTTCTTGATTAATTCAGATTCATTATAAATAATGTTATTTTCGTAGCTATGTAGGTCTTGTAGATTTTTGTAAGTTAGGAAATTTTGTCAGTTTCACACGAACACTTCCTTTCTTGTAAGTAATGTTAACTTCTATTTTTATTTCTATCGATCGTTTTCTACCATGTTTTGTTCACTGTGGAACCATTTTAGGAACAAATTGAATTATTATTTCTAAGGCTTATACTTAAACTATAATTTGTATCCGTTAGGTTTCCAAATAAATAAATAAAAAATAAAATAAATTAAAAAACTGGCATTTTCACGTTGGAAAGGGATTAACTTACATTTGGGTCGCTTTATGTCTAAAGCTCTTCACACAAATTGCCAATGAAAGAGACGCATTTAGTGTTGGTCGACAAACATAAGAAGAAGGACTTGTCGTTACTTACATATTATGTAACTAGGTATTTTACAAGTTGTTTATCGTTGGAAAAGAGTAAGGGAATAATAGGTGTTTTAGGTATATTTTAGATACATACATATGTATACAGCAGACCCATTTATCTACAGGGAAGTAGGTAGATATCACGGATCCCTCATTTGGTTTGATCCTAACAAACCACTTTCCCTACATTATCATTATCAATAATTGGTATTTTGTCACTGATTTAATTTGTGTGTTGTAAACTTAATATGATGACTGGTGCGGAAGCATTCGAACGTAATTTTCGGTGATAAAAAAACTAAAAAAATCAAATAAATACTATCTACTATGTACATGGTGTAAAAAACATCACATATATATTGATGCATTGTAAGAAAATATTGATTTTCTTTAGGTTAAAATATTTGTTATTGTATTTGATTACATTTAACACTACCTATTACAAAAGTCCTGACCATTTGGTTCTGACTATAAATGAACTATTACAGATTCCGCAATTGCGGATATGGACGTGTAAATCTAGTCTATGCCACAACAGATAATAGTCGTGAAGTGTATAATATATCTAGACATTATCTCCGACTTTTAATCCACATAAAAAAGACCAAATAACGCGAGTATGTAGGCTTTGATTTTACAGCAGCCTTACAAATGAACAAAATAAACTCGTAGTATCGAGGCTTCAGCCATCCATTCGTAGCAGTTTGCTATTGGCATCCTGTCATTTCTCTTTAACTCGACTGTTCATTTCTAACTCTGGTTTAAAAGTATTAATAAAGCGAGTCTGGGTATTAAATGTAATGTTTCTAGCTGCCGTTTTTTCAATGTGATTCTTTGACTGTATTACTAGGATATATATATAATCTTACAGGTCGTATGCTATTACTGAATTTGCATATGTGTTTATTATTACCTACATAACAGAATACTACAGTGAGGGAAAACATCGTACAGGTAATGCAGTGCTTGTAAATGGCGTCATGACTTACCAACTGTCACATTGTGTACTGACTATTTGGTCAACACATGGCTTCGAGGTGTCCATAGAATTTCTACCTTCGCAATTGCGGAGATAGACACCTGAACCTCTGACTACCCCGCAAGGATTAATGGTCGTGAACGCGTTTGCTTTTTTGTTTTTGTCTTATTAATAATGACTTAATAACTACGTTCATTAAAGGAAAATGTGACTGAGGAAACAATGATTCTTCGAACTTCCACACCTTTAAAATAAGCAATTGAAATGTATTTGGTTAAGAAGAACATCGCTAAATGATACCCATTGTCATTGATAAAAAAACTATTAAACTGAACAAAGGGGTAACTCAGGCGGTAGTTTGATCTCAGAACATCATGACACAACCAATAACATATATACAACTACGTCACGCCCGTGTCTCTACAGATACATTGGCAATAATGTAATTTTTTCCCTACGCTGATAAACCACTTTCACCTTATTTACATCCATACATCTCTTCATACACACTCCTCTAGATATGTAAAGACATGGTACTATATAGTTAAGACATATGTAAAGATATATAAGAGATACGTAAAAAGAACCGAAGAAGTTTTAACCGTTAAAACCTTTGCCTAGCGAGCAAATAGTTTACAGTGAGCTGCCAACATTGAATGATGTTTGATGTCCGGACCCGGTTAAGTTGAGTGCTTAGCTCCACTTGGCTATTCGCCAGACTCTCGTTTTGATTTTACGGCACTCCCAGACTGCCAGGAGTCACACTTTCGGAAAATCCAACTGGACATTTTAAAGGCTTAAGACATTTAAAGGGTTAGTTCTTAAATGTTAATTGTTTTGCATACTGAAAGAAAAATCATTAATCTGGGTCATAGATGAAAACGCGTTCACGATTATTAACCCTTACGAGTAGTCAGAGATTCAGGCAATTGCGAAGGAAGTAATTCTACGGCCATCTCGAACCCACGTGTTGACCAAATACATTACACATTTAGTTACACACAGTTAGTGTTACATTTTTCAAGCACTAACTATTACCTTTCGTGGAACGGGTAAGTTTCCCTACAATGTGTTATTATTCGGTGCATTTAGCAACTGTATTTTAATATATCCTTTTTTTTATTTATAATAATAATCTTTAGTGGCAAGCATATGTCCACTTTTAACTAAAAACGGATAGTACACATACCATGCCGTGGTATACAGCTACTGATTATTACTTATTATGAACCAGATATTCTTTTTCTAAGGATACAAGATATCCAGTGTATGCTATGCTATCATACAAAAACATATACATACATATAGATTTACGTCATTTAATCTATTTTTGAGTGGACAGAAACTCGGAAACATAATTATATAGACTAGGTTTATTTTTAGCATGAATATTGGAGTTATGATGGCATGTGTATGGAACATATATGACAAGTTGCGAGTTCACTTGCAATAGATTCTGTTTAACCCTAGTTCTTTAGTCACCTATTACGACATACCAGGAAGAACTAAAATAATAAATATGTCAATGTATGATTACTGATTACAATCCACGCTAAAGAAGATATTAAGTTATCACACATAAGCATACACATAATCAGAATAGTTTAAACTGAGACATTCAATAGGGTGAACCGTAGTAAAACCGCCCCCGAGATTGGCCGGGCGTTTTACACCCCTTTTAGAACAATAACGTTAGTTTTATGACGACTTCGGATGGGACGGATTTACGCCCGTTCCCCTTAGGGATGGAGATATTCAATTTCCTAGGTACAAACACGCGTACGAAATATTAAACGGCTGTAGCCAAGTGGGTAAGATCTCTGACTCCTTAAGAGATAGGTCCTAGGTTCGAATCCCGACTCTGACATGTACCAATGAATGAAATTTAAACATATGTTTATCATTTCCGTACATAATTTATAGTCGCTAACGGTGAGAGAAAACATCGTGAGGAAATCTGCCTACCCCTCGGGCTAATAGCCAGTGCCTCTATACGGCGATACGGTTCACTACCTATCACGTTAGGTGATGTCTATCTAGTGAAACGCGGGCTTGGAGTGATCCATAACTAACATGCCATCGAAATTTCGGAGATGGGGACTGAAGCCTCCGACTAACCCGCCTGTATCTATAAAATTTTTAGTATTGGATAGAAGAAATGTTGTTAAATAGCTTTTTTGTTACATATATACATTACATTAAATGACGTAAGCTTCATTTCGTTTCGCACTGATTTGAATAATGGGCCATCAATCCAGGTGCACTCTTCAATGCCCTTCAACCTGTTTGTGTATTCAGAAGGTAAACCACCATCGTGTCAAGAAATCTTTTGAGCTCATATTAACTTAACATAGTCAGTACCTTAACATAACAGATAAAGACAAAGTTCATAATTTTTTGCATACAACTGACTTAAGATAGAGTTTTTAATAATACAGTATTTTATTTTATCGTAAAAGTTACGTAGGGGCCGGTCCAATAGGACATATGTCAGTTAGATAGACGACATATTGGAAAAGGGTGACTAAAAATACTTAAACCGCCAAGTGTGTATGAGTGTTAATGAAGCGAAAGTGTTATGGCAGGATCGGGACAGATGGGGATCCGGGATCTCTGCCAACCCCTCTACAGGGAAACAGGCGTGATATGTATGTATGTGTAGTATTTTAATTCTATGATTGCCTCTGTGATTTAAGCCGTGATTTGTATTTATCAATATTATCACTTTAATGAACTAATTGGGTAATTAAGCTACTGAATTGCCTACAACAGACACATTCATCAAACGAACTACTCTCTAGGGTATAAACTACATTGGACACAATATGTCCACCCTTTTGCTATAATACCTATCTTATAATACCGAAAGGGGTGATCAGAACCTTGAAAGCCCTTTAATCACTTTTACTATAAACTTTGAAATTAAAAGTTTACCATCTTATTATACAATTTCTTTCGGATTGCTCAGAACTATGGAGACAAATAACTCTTACAGTCGAGGTAGCCATAGCATTGTATCCTCCGGAATCGCGTAGATGGTCACTCAAACCTCTCACTAATCAATTAATGGTTGTGAAAGTTTTTTTTTTTTATTTAATACCTTCATACATATAATATGACACATGCATAGAAGCATATTCCATGCATCAAAAACCTAAGTTGCACTCTTCCAAATACGATTGATTACATTTTATTAGTCCCAGATTAGCATGGGTCTATGTGTACAGAAAATGATGACCATAAAGCCTTGATTTCCCAAGGGGTAAGGCAAATGAACGAACGGAATTAGACAGACCATAAAACCTCCTGATGAAAATATCGGTAGAAATAACGTATATATGTACAATACTTACATTATTATTATTATGACAGTCAGATAGACGCTATATTGAAAAAGGGTGACGTTAGGAGTACCTATAACCGCCGAGTGTATATGAGAAGATGTATGAGTGTCATGTAATCTCAGAATGCAATGGATATCTGTTGGAAAGACAGCTAGCTAATATTCCAACAGATATTCACACCTGTCTGAATGAATCTGGATATAGGGCCACTATTGAGTACTTTAAAGTAATTAACATGTATATTGTAATTTAGATATAAGAAACAATTGTTAGTCGTTAATGACCATGTAGTTTATACGACTTTAAATAAAGATAATAAAAAAAATTAAAAGTGAAAGTGGTCCGTGGGATCCGCGATCTCTGCCTACCCCTCTACAGGGAATCAGGTGTGATGTGTATATATTATGTATGTTCTTACATACTAGTCTGAAACGTTACAAGAATACTAACTAGCCGCCATTCTTGCCAGCATTTCATAGGATTGGACTAGGGGTATATTGTATGATGATGTATAAGCAACTGGTCACCAATGTTCCATATGACATAACAGCCTTAATATTCACTTTAAAATTTGACCAATGAGTATATTGTGTTCCCAAGGTTCTGTCCACCTCGAAAGGGATAAAAGGACGTGAATGTAATCTATATGTACGTATGTATGTACTTGTATATTTGTCGCACCATACATTTCAAAGGGTGAGGATCGGAAAAAATATTGTTTTGTTTAATTTACGGATACGGTTCACTACCTATCACGTTGGGTGCTGTCTATCTAGTGATACGCGGGCTTCGAATGACCCATACCTAACGTGCCTTCGAAATTTCGGACATGGGCATTCAAGCCTCTGACTACCCCGCCATAATAAAAAAGGGAGTGTGTACACAAGTCGTGAAGCGTATGTTATATTGTTGTTTAATTTTATGTATCGTAAATTTATTTCTTTTCCGTAAACAGATATGCTTCATTTGGCCTCGATACTAAATTTAGTCGTAAAACGATTCGTTAAACTTCACTTCTATGAATTAGAAAAGCTGTACATATGTCCATATACGACTATGACGACGCTATCGTGAGAACCCGGGTTCGATTCTCGGTGGAGCCATAGTTAAGAACTACGCTTTTCGTCTGCTTTCCAGTCTGGTTGTTGATTACATGTATTATATATGTATTTGTCTATACATAATAAGTATATATATCTTAAATATACGTTGACTAGTACCCTTAACACAAGTCTTAAATTAACTTACCAAGAGGCCAGTTCAATTGGCGTAATAGTGTACCTAAGATTATATTATTATTGTTATATACACACATTCACATAAAGGTTATTCTACTAACATAAAAATTCACGACCATTAGCCTTTTCGGTTTATTCAGAGATATAAGAGCATGTATTAAAAGGTTAATGGGTGTAAGTGAAGCAAGATTTGCCAGGATGGTCCCAGTTGGCGATCGATAGTTTCTGCTTATCCCGTTAGAGACGTAGAGGCGTGAGTATATGCATGTCTGCATGTATGAATATATCCACTGACTGAACATTGTGATAATCATATTTCAATATGGTAAGCCAAGCAAAAATTACGTAGTAGCAACATTTACATATTATATTGTATCCACATACATACACATCACGCCTAATTCCCTGTAGAGGGGAAGGCAGTGATCAAGGATACATCTTCTAATACACACTCAGTGTGTTATAGGTACTCCTAACGTCACCCTTTTTCAATATGGCGTCTATCTGACTGTCATATCGCTCATTTGGTGCAACAACGTCGTAATTACATTTTTTTGTAAATTAAAGTTATTATGTCATTATGTTCGAAAAGTCTATTTACACCCGGAGAAACATCGACCGAAATGTTTTTTGGGGGATTTGCCGCGAGACGGCGCGAGTACATCGTATCATATCGTATCGTATGCATCGTACACAAATCTTTAATCGGCTCTCCTTTAAAAATTGTAAAAGTGTAATTACGCCATTGTTGCACCAAATGAGCGATATGTCTATATTTATTATATATAGTATTTATCTTCTTCAAAAAGTAAAAATACTTAAAACATCGTATATAAGTATTTAAGTTCATGTTTAGTGCGTATTTTATTACATACAAAAAGATCTTAACAAGTATTATTAACCTTTTTTGACATCCATAAAGGTATTTATAACGTCAACTTTTTCCAATAAACAGATTTGCAAGTTTCTATACAGTATACAATAACGCCTAAATTACAATACCTATGGGCTATGAAAGCACTATTTTTTGCAGGCAACCTTTTTGCTATTTTCAAAGGCATTAAAACGGATGACAACAGCACCTTTACAGGATGGGACGACAATAAGGCTTCATATTGAAAGAGGTTTCATAATATCAGAACGTGGTATACATATCTAACAAAGGCATTCTATCATGGGCTAAAGAACGTTTCGTTAGATATGGTCTAGGAGCTAGTCTGTGACGTAATTAATACTTTTATTATTAAAATTAACGATTAAGGAATTAAAGGTGAATAGGAGCTAATGGGCGATAAACTAGCAAACTATCATAAGCATTTCATATTAATTTCATATCAATTTTTATACACTTTCGTACGCTTTTCTCGCTTTATTCACTTGTGGGTACGACAGAACTACAGATACAATATTTCATTGGTTAGCTTCACCATCAATACAAATACTATTACAATCGTATGACGATATAAAATATAATCAGTGACGTATGCATATGAATTGATGTCAAACACATTCTTGACATTTGAGATTTTCTTAATTTAACTAAGAAATTATTTAGTAAATTCTTGAATAAACAGTATTATCCACTTTACGCAAGCATTTGGATTGAGAGCCCAAGTTTTTTAATCAAAATTTTTTTTACGCATTTAAGAAATGTAAGAATAAATGCTACGCTATATGTTTAACTAATTTTTTACTAAATACGCTGAGAGTTTCATTTCAATTAGGAAAAAATTAAAAACTGAGCCCTTCCAATCTCGATGCACAGATCACTGACACGTTGCTAGCTCGTCTCTTTAACATTTGCATAAATACTCCCTTAGTTGCCTCAATCTACTTATAAAGATACAGCCAGTAAAGAATATCCATCAAATTATCCGAATAAAGCGATAAAACATATTAGATAGAGAGTGTGTATCTATTTTCTTCCACTCCATACTCGTATAAAGTTTCAATCGTAAACATGTTGTTTGTTAACCCAACAATCCCAACATGCGTAAACAATTCGAATTACAACAAACTAACTGCCAAACTGTCCCTACCATCGACGGAGCGACTTCAAAACATTTGTTGGGGTAACTTCAGCTTTGTTCCGAAAGTTACTGTGTTACATTGATATGCGTTTATTTACTCAATAAAACGTATTGTGTACGTAATTGCAGGGGCTTGAACTTTGTAACTGACTTTACTTTATAAGAAGGGAGGGAACTGCCTTTTTGAAGGTTGTAAAAGGTGATATAGATTTACTTATTATTGGAAGATATTTTATGGTTTGACATAATATAATCATTAACTTTAAGCATATCAATTGTTATAAAGATGTCATTTATATTAAATATATTAATAAACTAACATACCGTTCAAAAAATTTACCCTTAATCAACATGGCCAACATATACTAAGGGACTAAACGGGACAAGTAGGCCTATTGTACATATAACTTCTCTGTGTTTGTTAATATCAAAATATACTGTGTGTGCTATAAAGAATAAATAGACCATTAACATTTCAGAAAGAAAGTTAAACACATGTCTATTTACATCAATTCAAATACAAACAAAATCCATCTAGAAAATAAAAACCAAAATGTCGTCGTTTGCTTAAAATTCCCATTTCGTACCTTGGGCAATATATGCCATATTTGCCCAGTTATGTATGCAGAGAACCACTGCCGCAGGGTCTGATAAACAGCTCGTAAATCAAAGACCACATGCTAAGACCTCTAGAATCCCGATCAGTGCGGAATACGAAAGATATTCATACTCGTACCCTGCATAATCCAGGGACAGAACAAAAAATGAGACGTTACTTTTATGGATGTGAAATGGTTGAAAATAACGTGTGGAGAGCCTTTTATGGATGTAATATTCATGGTCAACTTCTAAACCTGCCCAAAAAGGTCTATTTACATTACATCGTCTCATAAGAATCTATGAGAAAACTACTTATACGGTGAGGAAAAATATTGTGAGGTAGCCCAGCTGTTCAAAGTAAAAGTCAAATGTTTTTATTTAAAATAAGTACAGAACACCCATTGAAAGTCTTTGTTTAACACTGTTTAGTCACTGGCTAGACACGATATTCTTTGAAATACGCTCTTACTACACTTGTATACGACATAGACACTACCTGTCTAGTTTATTATTGGCTTACTGATGAAAAGTGGATTGTTGAGGCCTTGATTATATTTTGCAATTGTAAAGATGACCATAATAACGTCCTAATACCCTGTATTGGACAATGCTAGTGACGTGTATGTATGTTATGATAATAGTCAGATTAGATAAGGTTATTCCAAACCCTTAAGCATTGATGCTCCTATCTACTTTATCTCTTAAAATATCTTCTCTGTCTTTACTCAGGAAAGCAATGAATAGTTTTTTCAAGGGTACAAATAAAATATACATACTTTAGTTATTTGTAGGATTGCTAAATTACGTTTCCATTGCCAACATTGAGCATGATTGTACAGCCACATCGAAGCCTCAACACCATTTAGTCACCATGTTACGGCACAGGTAGAGAAAAACCTTACCGATCCTGACATTCCACTACCTACTACCTACTAAAACTCATATCAAATTATCCTAACAATTCAATTATTAATCTTAAGATTTCATTTCTAATCACGTAGTATAGAAGGGTGAGACAAGCGAAAATTGACCATTAAGTTGGCAAGTGGATTCGTAGCACGTTTCAATCCGTAGCATTTCGGATAAGGCTCTCTCGAGATTTGCATGATCCTTTAGCCACTTGACATTTATCTTGAGATAGTCTGGGACTTGATAAAGGTTTATTATCTGCCGTTCTTATCAGCTGTTCCTAAGGGTTGTCTATTAGTTAGTTTTATGATATATGCTATTAATTTTATTTTATTTTTATTAAAAAAAATTTAATTTGCATCAACCGTTATAGATAACTATAGCCAAATTAACATGCTGAAGTTTATTATTATATATTCTAAGTAAAACAATGTTGGGTGTAATAATCGTTAAGGTTTGTATTATCACTTGCAGTGATACTGTAACTGTACACTATAGATTTTGGATACATACATAGAACATTTATCTGGTGTACGTTAGGTATATTAAGTAGAAGCTATCTTAGCCTTTTTGACTTTTTTGGCCAAAAACCTTTGTAACACAACAACGTTGGTAACTTAAATCCCCAAATACTACGCTATAAAGGTATGCTTTTTATATTAATTAAACTAAAACTAGCCTTCAACGTAAAACCTAGACAGGCCCCAGCAAATTTGTATAAACTTTATCCTAGTAAAATCTAAGTAAAAGCAAGTGAATGCAGCATCCCGGTAAAGTAGCTTTTACTGTTCCGCAGATTATCCAGGATTTAAAAGGGGCGAAGTGAAAACGGACATCTGCGTTGCATAACTTACTCCTGGATCGGGCCTAAAAAATACCTAGATTTTATTGGCTTGTACCAAAAATCAAAATTAAACCAATAAATACTATTACAACTTTTATACATTGTGGCTTAATCGAAGATTCGCGTCGTTTTCCGCAATTTTGAAGTTAGTGGTTCAATGACCACTTAGAAACCACTTATTAAGCTAATAGTCAGTACCCAATAAGGTAGGTGGTAGGTAAGCAGCACGTGTTAATTTCCACAATGAAGAGGTTCGAACTTCTATGGACGCTTCAAACCAAAGTGTTTAAAGAATAGTCAGTACCCGATATGACATGTGCTAAACCGAATCGCTAATTACAAGCACTGGTTATAACCTTTTCTGAATATAAGAAACACATACATATAATTACACAATTTAATTACATATGAAGTGAAATGAACCTTTCAAACAACATTATCATCTCAGCCAATTGCTGCCCACTGCTGAAAATAGGCCTCGCTAATTAAATAAAACATTTTTGCTGAGAATTTTAATAAAACTGTTCGTAAATATATTCTCGCCTCTACGTCTCCAACGGGATAGGCAGAGACTATCGATCGTCACCTGAAACAATCCTGACAACCTTCCTTGTTTCACTCACACTCATTAACCTTCTCATAAATGCTCTTCCATTCTTCAAGATCCGTACACCCACTATGAGAACAATGTTAACAATCTGTAATAAAACTATCAGGTCCGTAATAGTATTGCTAATTTATATCCTAATAGACAAATTAGTACAGAACGAAATAAATTAACTACTTGAAACACTATTTGTGAATAATTAAATGATCTCTGGTAAACCGGAATATTAATGCTGGTTTAAATTTAAGCAAACAGTATTAATCATTGTGTGCTTTTCATTATGAATGCACATGCAAGCTTACTTTACTACCGTAATACATTTTTAGGTAGAAAGACTTGATAAAAATAGATGTTAATAGAAAGAGCTTACTTTTTAGCTAGACAGGACCTCCCACACCAAGACATTGCATAATCTTTGACACTTTTAACACAACGTTTAACGTATAGTAATAATATTTAGGATACTATTGTAGCAATTGAGATAGAGTAGCCTCTTGGTAAGTTCAATTAAGTCTTATGTTAAGGGTACTAGTCAACTCAAGAGTTTGTACTGGTATCACCTCTGAAAAGATTGCTAATTTAGCACCGAATAGATTAAATTTTCTCTTCTTCATGTTTTTGAACACAAAATAGACAGAAAAGCATCTAGTTAGCATTTCAATGCCATCCCGGCGGACCCAAATATCGTAATTAGAAATTCGTAGCAAAACATCGATGTTTAAGCCCAGGACAGTATGCCAAATGAGTCCTTGCCTTTTCCACGCCCAGTCCCTCGTCACGCAAAGCCCTCCGTCATATCTTAATCTTGATAAGGGTAGGCAGGAGCTAGGGACCCCAATCCCAGAGCAAAATATGAATAAATATTTTAATTATAATTTCGTAGCATCGTGGTTGTTAGGTTGTATATACGTATAGCTCGTGACTGTTTATGTTTTCAGAGTTTTACACCATAAGGAATCAGTAGTCAAAAGATTGACTTATATAAAGTCAATAATGAAGGGTTTAATGCCATAAGTTATCACCTAAGTACAAAGATAGATTTATATATAGTCAATGATGAATTGATCTGTATCGTCAGAAAGAATTTGATCCTACAAAATCCACGACTCACTAGATAGTCAGAACTCTAATATCTCTCTCAGTGGCGTAAGATTTAACGTGGCAGATATTGGTTCTCTCAGCGTAAAACTCAACGTGACAGGTAGTTAGCCGATCACCGTTCACTGATAAAGACTGTTAATATTACAAATGATACGAAAGTTTTTAGGAACCTATCATGCAGTGATAAGAATAACAATCATACAAATATTAGCCATATCGAGTCCCTTAACCTCTTTGTCCCTTGAATTGCATTTTACAAGACATATATTATATACCTTCACGTAATCTTTTTCGGTGTATATAAAAAATTGGAGGTATCATAACAACTTCTTAGTTATTTAAGGCTTTTGTATCGGTTCGTGATGACTATCATATGAAATATTACTGACAGGTTGCTAGCATAGCGCCCAATAGAATCCATCAACCCTTAGAATCCTTTAGTCACATCCTACAACATTACCGGATAATAAAAAGCTTAGAATTCTATTAATGTGTCAGACTAGAACGGTTCATAGTTAACGTAATTGTGTCTTATATGTTTATTGTATGTTGTGTATAGGTGTTTTCCAACATTTAAAGCTTCATATATAAAGTACAAAATGCACATTTCAAAGCATGTTTTCGCTCCTTAAAAGCCTTCTGCTAAGCGCCTTCATTGATCGCCGATCAGTACCTCTCAATATTCATGAGCGTTGATTGATGATGGATTATTGCTGTTTGCCAACGCTAGAGGGATTTCATACTGATTTCACCTGTGTACTTAATCATTTCTGTGCTACCATAAGTAAAGAAAACGTATTTTTATGATCAATTGGCCAGTCCAATAAGACATATAACAGTCAGATAGACGCTATATTGAAAAAGGGTGACGTTAGGAGTACCTATAACCGCCGAGTGTGTATGAGAAGATGTATGAGTGTTATTGAAGCGAAAGTGGTCTGTTAGGATCGGGACAAATGGGATACCGTGAACTCAGCCTACTCCTCTACAGGGAATCAGACGTGATGTGTATGTATGTATGTAATTGGCCAACCTGAGCAGACCTCACGTTGTGACAAAAAGTAAGTCACAGATGGTATATTAATCGGCTGTATCAGACTTTATACTAACCAAACCCAGTATAAAGCCTCTGGTTAAATGTTGTTTATAATAAAACATAGTTAAGAAACATATACGTAGTTTATCAAACAACTTAGTAGGGTTATAGTAAACGAGAAACATAGTTTAGGATATACCAAGCTCCAAACCCACTTATACTGTATCAAGTAATCAGCCTAAAACTGTTCACTGCTGGACATAGACCCCCTCAAAGTAACTTTATATAATTAGTTTTTCTAAGGCACAATCTATATTTCCATAGTTCTCAAAGTAACTGACTACTTTATACTATTAATCATTACAAAGCACAATGTAATTTATATGCTCAAAGCATTGCCTTACATGTATTTGTAAAAATACTCGTAGTTGATGTATATCGCGAGCAACATGTAATGTTTTTAAATCCCCGCGTCCATTTCTCAAACGTACGAACTTTTTGGAAGTCAAACTCAAAGGCTACATTCGTCTTATGCCAGCCTTAACAGCGATTTATTTCAACATTTCAAACAGCAAACAAGACTTATGTATTTACTTTTTGAATTGTTTTCATTTGATGATAAAGTGTATTTTGTTTGAAACTAACTTCTTGCAATATCTATTCGGTTAGACAAAACAAAAAGGATCAGTTTTAGCATAATTATCAAGATTATGAAAGTATTGGTCTGGAATATTATAACACGGTATTGATAACCCTAATTATTCAAGTAAGTTTCCATTTATATAGACTATAGATATACTGGTAGTATGCAAGCCTTTTGTAATGTAACTAAGTATACCTAACTAAACATGTTTATTATACGTAAGTAAGTTACATACAAATCATATATCTATACAAAGAGATCTTAATATTTCCCGATCGACTAATCACTTTTACTTAATTGACATCCATACACTACATATAAATGTATGTATCGAAGCATAAACACATACATTATACACATAATACCTGTGGAAATCAGTCAGCATCACGTTACGTGCCACCGAGGTAGAAATAATGGACGCGCCCATAAATCACATCGACGTTTTCATATGTGCTAGACGCGGATTTATTACCACAAATGCCTAGCTGGAACGGAAAGCACGCGATTATACGGCTTACTATGTATTAATAGCAATTTTGGAATAGGATTGAATTATATATGTTCGGTGTAGCTCAGTTGTTGGGGCCTTAACTATGTATCAATAGGTCCAGGGTTCTAGTATCACCTGAGGATGTACTGATGGAAATGAAGTATTTTTTACAGTAAATTTCACAGTAATTAGAGGCTTATTGACCTTTAATACTATTTCTAAAGTAATATTAATAATAAATTTATTAAATCAAAAAAGCTAAGGAAATTTTATTATATCATACGGATAATTCGTATAATTCGACGTAGCTCAGTTTTTTGAGCCTAATCAATGAGTACAAGGTCAAATCCTGCTTAAGCATGTACCAATGGAAGTAAAGTCTAAGGAATTTCTATGTACTTTTTCGTCTTAAAAATGCATGGAATTTTACAGTTAGGGAAAACATCGTGAGGGCTACCTGTTCCCCGAACATGGCTTACCTCATGTCACATTGAGTACTGACTATCTGGTCAACACGTGGGTTTGAGATGGCCATAGAATAACTACGTTGCAATTTCGGAGATAAAACCTGAACCTCTGATTATCCCGCAAGGGTCAATGGTCGTGCACGCGTTTGTCCTTTGATACGGATAAAAATAAACTAAATTCACTGAGTAAACAGCTATCCAGAACAACTGTTGCCTATAATAGATAATTCTAGGCTACAGGCAACAGTTACACAGTTAGATAACAAAGATCTGAAAAAATATTATTTGGCTTATCATGCTACACTATAGTAGACAGAAATAAATAAACCAATACTACCTTATAAATTGGAAACGCATCATTTATTCAATAATTTAATAGACTTAAGCAGAAAGAAGCTTAGTTTCCTCGTAATGGGACTATCAATGCCACTTATCCACTTACGTTTCAATATCGTGGAAATTTAATTTTAAAGTGACAGTAGGTAAATCAGATTACAATATAGAAACACGAAATCTTTTCGTATGAGTCGGGCTATAGTTTACACATACATACATACAAATACGCGTTTACGACCATTAACCCTTCCGGGGTAGTCAGAGGTTCAGGTGTCCATCTACGCAATTACGAAGGTAGTAATTCAATGGCTACCTCAAACCCACGTGTAAACCACATAGTCAGTACTCAATGTGACAGATGGTAAGCCATGTCGCCATTTACAAGCATAGTTATTAAACTATAGCATAGTATGGCTATAGTTTAATTCAGGTTTTAACAACTCAAAAACTTTTTCATTACTAACCGACCTCCTAAATAATTTGTCATCTTTTATTACATACATTAAAATGATACTTACATACCTTAAAACTAGTCTGAGACTAGCACAGAACAGAACTTTGTGCCCAAACTAATAATTCCTAAAACACGGCAGGTGATGTTATTTAGTTTCGCTCTTGCAATATGTGCGGAAGTTATGGGCTTACTGTGGAAGGAAATAAAGAATCGATGTATTGTTTAATATTACAATAAAAGAGGAACGCGTTCACGACCATTAACCTTTGCGGGGTAGTCAGAGGTTCAGATGTCTATCTCCGTAATTGCGAAGGTAGTAATTCTATGGCCACTTCGAACCCACGTGTTGACCAGATAGTCAGTACTCAATGTGACAGACAGGATACGAACAGGATATGTTTAATATTAATACTTTCAAGATAGTTTGTCATGTTACTAAATACGAGTAAAGTATGATTTAGATTTTCAGTGGTGAATGTCTAACCACAGTAATATTTTAGAGGGTGGGTAGAATAAAATGAATGATAAATATTGTAACAGAAAAAGTGTAGAGAGCCACAAATTTACGTTTGTAAAAATTATGTACAGGCAAAATGGAAAACTATTAAGAATGATCACCCAAAGGTTTATCAAGATCAAATCATTCCATAGTCCTGAATATCCTTTTATAATATAGGCATAAAAGTTATAAGTTGTGTCCCTCATATTTAAGTTTTATACGAACTTAGCTCACTGTAAGTCATATATTTCATTTTTGAGCAATCTATTCGTAGTAGGCCCACAATTGCGTAGTCGAGATACGTCTCATACTACGGAAATATGAGACTGGAAGCTAATAAGGTGCATTTTGCTGAAACAACTTTTCGCCGACACTTTGACAGTTACTCCCTCAAACTTATTTATTACTGCAGCGAATCTGCTCCTTATGTACTTCACGGAACGTGACAGAAAAACGAAACAAATTGACTACTGATTAAATTTTTGTTGTGTTTTTTGACAGTAAGCGATCATCTTTTCAAATTGGCTACTATATTGATAAGGTGATTGATGTATTTGTGTATTATAATTTATATTATCCTTTAATAATGTACTGATGGTAACAATCATCAATAATGCTTCTATTAGGCTGTAGGGGCTTGGCTAGGTAGGCTAGATAGGCAATAGTTAGTGTTTGCTTAGATAAATGGCAACTGTCACATTGAGTACTGACTATTTTGTAAATCAACACGTCTTCGGTGCCCATGGAATTATTACTCTCACAATTGATGTCCATCTGTGCAACACCAGAATATCTGAGTACCCCGTTACTGTTAATGATCGTAAAAGTATTTGTCTTACTTCTTAATAGAGATGAATATATGTAGATAGTTTATACATAATGTAATGTAATAAAACACATGTGTATGATTATATATCTACATAGGTTTCATACCGATAACCCATCCAGATATTGACGATACACAATATTACTTTACTTTAATGCTATAATCGCTGCATCCACTTTTATTCGGGGTGAACAGAACCTCGGAGATATAATACCAGTCTCAAGGTCACTCTTTAGCATTAAACGTTCATATAAATACATAAGTGTGACCTGCCAAACACCATTCTGCTCGGAAAGTCGTAAAAAGCGACAAAGGGTCTGGGGAACGTTGTTAATTGTAATAAAGCGATGGGCTGTCAACTTCCGAACTGTCAACAAAGCCTAGGTCGTTAAAGATATTCCTGGTTCCGCCATAAAGATAAGAGCCTTAAATCGAAGCCTTAAAACATAAAACTCAAACCCCAAAAGGCTGCCACAAAGTATTTTATGACCATTGATCATGGTCACATTTTTCTCTTTTTGGGAGTTCTAAAGAACGTTTTACCTTCTTCTATGTGTGTTGTAAAAGGTGACTAAGGAACTAAACGCTTAGGACAAAAAAGACAAACGTGTTCACGACCATTAACCCTTGTTGGTAGGTCAGATTTCATAAATGTATTTTTATTACGAAAAAGTGCATAGAAATTCATTAAACTTCATTTCCATTAGTACATGCTCAAGCGGGATATGAACACAGATACAGAGTCAAGCCCCAAACAAGTGAGCTCGTCGAATTCAATTTAAACGCTTAGGCATTTAGTGAATAATAGGTGATAGACAGCATATTGAAAGATGGCGTATGTATGAGTGTCAAAAGAGCAAAAGTGGTTTGTCAGGATCAGGACAGAAGAGGATCTATGATTTCTGCCTGGCCTTCTACAGGGAATCAGGCGTGATGTGTTCGTATGTTAAATATGAATGTATGTACGTAGTCACTAGTGAAACACTTGGCACATAAAAGGGCTAATTTGGGCTGTCGTTTATCAAAAGAGACATCGCCTAAACTTCGTTAATTAGTTCCCTTCTGTGAAAGGATTCGGGGAAATTCTTCTCAATCGTTACGCTCTTATCAGAGCGGTCGTGGTCTTCATGACGTGGCATCTTGAGCAGCCGACATGGTTCGCCGCACAACCTCCCGCCACCTCTGCCTGTTGGCCGTCATGCGGGTGCATTCGTGTACCGGGGCACAAACGGCAGCCTTGATCTGGTCTGTCCACCGCATCGACGACCTACCACGAGGTCTTGTTCCCTCCACCTTTCCTTGCACAACGAGGCGTTCAATAGAGCAATTCCCGCGTCGACTGATGTGGCCAAAGAAGCTTAAAATGCGCCCACGGACCAATGCAGATAAACGCTGCTGGATGCCTAGCTCTTCAAGGATTGAAGCGTTAGTGCGGAATTCAGTCCATGACACTCCGAGCATTCTCCTCCAGCACCACATCTCCAAAGCATCTATCCTTTTGGACTCTAGTTGCCGCAAGGTCCAAGTCTCAGAAGCGTACAGAAAAATGGGAAACACCAGGGTTCTTACTAGTCTGGTTTTCGTAGCCTTGGTTATGCGTTTGTTTCTCCATATTTTCTTCAGCTTATCCATTGCATTCCTAGACATGGCCATCCGTCGCTTAACTTCATCGATGCAGCCGCCTTGGTTCGAGATAAGAGCCCCAAGATATGTATAAGACGGAACGACGTCACAATTGGCCATCTTGGTGTGCTGTGGCAAGTTGTTCGCCCTATCGACCACCATAATCTTGGTTTTGCTGCGATTAATTTTTAAACCAAACTCCATGCTGACACGTTCCATTTTAAGGAGAAGTTCTTCCATGCGGTCACTGCTTGTGGCAAATAAGGTTGTGTCGTCTGCATAGCGCAAGTTGGCAATTTTATATCCACCAATAGTAACACCGTCCGTCCAGTCTTCTAGGGTAATACGCATAATGAGTTCAGTGTATATGTTGAACAAAAGCGGCGATATTATGCACCCCTGTCTGACTCCAGCGCTAGGATGAAAACCGTCTGACAAGAGCTCATCTGCCCGCACCGATGCTGTTCCGTCTTCGTAGAGGCGCCGCAACATATACACAAGGTGTTTCGGGGTTCCCATTAACAGAAGTGTGTCCCATAGTTTTGGCCATTTCACTGAGTCAAACGCTTTTGAAAAGTCAACAAAGCAGATGATTGTAGGCTTGTTGAATTCTCGAGACTTTTCAATGATTTGGCGGACAATAAGTATTTGCTCACGGGTCCCTTTGCCTTTTACAAACCCTGCCTGTTCAGGTGCAATTTCCTTAGATAAGAAGCCTTTCAATCGTTCATTAAGGATGTGCAGCAAGATCTTACTGGCGTGGGATATTAGTGCGATAAGACGATAGTTGTTGCACTTCCTGGTAGAACCCTTTTTGTGAAGAGGAACAAATACTGTATGAGTCCATTCCTTTGGCCAGATACCAGTTTTCCATACAATGTTGCAAAGTCTGTGGAAAATGGCAACACCAATCTCTCCCAGAGCTTTAATGGCTTCTATTGGGATCTCATCTTTTCCGACAGCTTTGCCACTCTTCAGATGGTTGATGGCCGCTCTAACCTCAGATTCCAAAATGCTGGGTTCCATCTCAGTTTCGTTCAAGGGTTCAGTCGGACGAAATACTTCAGAACTCTCATCCAGGAACAAAGACTGACAATACTCTCTCCAAACTTTAGATATGTCTTCTGGAACACTTTGCACTCTACCTTCACTATCTTCGATGGCCCAGGACTTGTAAGTTAATGTTTTGGTTATTGACTGTATCTTTTTGTACAAATCTCTGGACTCATGTCTGTGGGAATGCTGTTCGATCTCGTCACATATCTTGCTGAGGTAGGCATTGTGATCCCGCCTACATCCTGTCTGGATCCGGGCTGATAGTCGGTTCTGGTCCCGAATGCTCGCTCCAGAAGCCTTTAACTTGCGCCTTGCTTCAACAAGCTCCAGAGTCGCTTCAGTCATCCATAACTGCCGTGCACGTGTTTTGATAGGTGGATTGGATATTTCAGCCGCCTTCAAGATAAGGTTCTTCGCTTGACTCCAGAGAACATCCGCTGACTGCTCCGCGTTGTAGGTGGTGCACGAAGACTTCCAACATTGCAAAGCCGAAGCATAAAACTTAGAGGTGTCACTGATATTTAATCTGTTCTGCTTCTTAGGATGTCTTGCAGACTTAAGCTTCAACTTCAGCCTCGCAACCAGAAGCTGATGGTCAGAACCACAATCTGCACCGGGGAGGGTATGCGCATTAAGTATGGAGGTTCTCCATCGTGACCTTATTAAGATGTAGTCAATTTGATTCCTATGCTTGCCATCTGGTGTCCTCCAGGTCCAAAGCCTTCGTGGATGATGCTGAAATTGACTGTTGGTGATAATAAGGTCATTATCAGCAACAAACTGTAGCAGACGTTCTCCTCTTTCGTTTCGTTCACCAAGGCCAAATCTACCGGCGCATACAGAGAGCCGCTGCGCATCCTTGCCTATTTTGGCATTAAAATCACCCAGTATTATCAACGCTTCTCTGTTAGCGACTTTTGCAATGGTTGCTTCAAGGGTGGCATAGAAGTCCTCGATAACGTCATCGGTCGCCTGGCTGGTAGGGGCGTAAATCTGTACAATGTTAAGATTCACCGGCGAAGCCCTCAGTCGAACACTTATGATCCTGTCGTTGACTGGTTCATAGCCAATCACACAGTTCCTCTGTTTTAGCGGTAACGCCAAGGCCACTCCGTTTCGGCTACTATCTGGGTTACCTGAAGTATAGATTATGTGAGCCTTGGTTAGAAAGTGGCCACTGTTTTTCCAGTGAGTCTCACAAAGCCCACATATATTCACTCCACATCTGGCTAATTCGTTCTCAAGTATTTCCAGTTTACCAGGACATAAGAGACCCCGCACATTCCACGTACCTATCTTCTGGATATGACGCAGCCTTAATGTTATTCCAGTAGCAGTGTTTCCATGAGAAGCCTGGTCTCCTGCCGCCCCATGGCCGGTAGCCCATTTCACACCGCCTGCCCCGGACGCAGTGCAGCGCCGAGCGCTAGTCGGATCGCTAGGCAAACGTTCACTGTTGCTGCTAACCATCATGTTGACTGTCTTGGGAAAATAGACACAGTGGTTTCCCTTTGCCTTCTGTGCCAAACACTTTAGGGAGGATTAGCCCCCAAGGCCGCTGAGACCTCTTCCACCAGGGTTGGTTAGGTGGGGAATGGATATACCGCCATTGACTCGGTCGCCATTGCCTCGTTAGTTATCTAGCAGGGAGCACCACGACCGTAGTCGCCGCTTTGAAAAAGCGCGTGCAGGTGAGGTTGACATTTGGGGCTGGCAAGGATGTTAAAGCCATTCTCCCCCATGCAAATTACAGGTGATAAATTAATAGGTGATTTCCAGAGGTGAACGCTGTTTGCGCGTTAATTATCCCGAAATTTAATGTGTTAATGGCATTACACATTCCGTAAAACATATTCGTTAAAAGGCTTATGGAGTGGAAATATTAATTTGTTTAATAAGGCACACAAACGATAAAATATATGAGTATAAAAGGGGGGAGCGTTATAAAAGCCTATGATGTATATATAAATAACGAGTATGTTTATGAGAAGGTGCATTGCTAGAGGAAAATATGTTTGGTAGGATCGAGAAAAATGGAACTCAAAATCTCTGCCTGTCCGTTTATAGAGACACTGGCCTGATGTATATGTACATAAGTCTACACATATGTTTTAATGTTATTCAGACACTTTTGTGCTTGAAAAAACCGTGGTACAAAAATATGTACAAGAGATTTTTATATTATATTCAGACTCTCATGTCACCTGCTTTTCTCAGACAAATATATATATACTAACTAGCTGCTTTTCCTCAAATAACAGAGGTGACTAAGGGACTAGGAATCTTGTACATTATTATTCCATACCATGTTTTCTCTAAATACGAAGGCAATGTCATCCAAGAAGACAGTGTAACGGTTTTTTGTCCAACCCGAAACTAAAAGTATAAATGTATGTACGAGTATATATGAAATTTCACTGTTTCTGTTATATGTGTATTTCGGTTCTCTATCTCTCCCACTCTTTCTACAATATCTGTATTCCCTGTCTCACTTCCTCCACTACTTTCTACAACCCTATCTACCCTAAAGGGATCATAGCACTGACGTTATGTCTAGTAAAACGTTAGTTCGTAAATCAGGGGTAACAAATGTTTCCATCCATTCCGTTTGATGTAGTGATGGATCACTTTCCTTTACCAATGATTGAGAATGATTAATACCAGGAGTTCGGGTCTTTGTTTACTGACCAGGTGAAGGGTTTCTAGTGCATTGCTCTTGACTGTTAGATGCCTATCATGAACTAAGTCGGGTGCCTTTAAAACAAGCTAAATTTATCGAACTTATTATTTTCTACAGTTTAACTCTTATTTTTTTGGATTTCACTGTGTAAGCAATGGATTATCCTATTTATTATTTAATCAACTTTACGAAAGATTAAAGATGTTCCAATAACTAATTCAAAATCATTTAAAAATAAATATTTTTTCTTAGAGTTGAATTGTACATAAGGAATTTCAATTGCTACTTTAGCAACCATCATTTGTATCTGGTATAGTAAATAAATATAGAAAAGCTAGGCGACAAAGCCTAAATTTTTATCGACACTTACAGAAGGTACATCTCTACACGTGTGTACTATCTACATATACCCTTTTGTAACAAATCGATGGTACCTAACTATCTCCATTCTCTGCCAAATAAATGAAGGAAGTTTAAATAGCTTTACTTCGGAAATTAGTTCCAATATGGTTACATAGACAAACCTGGTTAAGATAAAGTTATCCAATAGAAATGGTTCACTCAAAAGTGCCTAGCTGGTTTGGGGTATAAATAGATAGTTATTTTATATATTATTACAATATTAGGACTAAGGATATAGGTAATTTTATAGGAGATAGGTTAAGAACAATTCCTTAACGTTTCATATTTAAATTGTTCGGTAGCGAACGTATGGTTACCAGAGAAATATTATCTCTTCGAGTTTCTATCTATCCCTATACAAAATTTCAAGTTATGATTTTCATTTACGTACATAATTTATAGTACCTAATGGTGAGGACGAAAGTGGACCTGGAAAAGTCCCGACGGAAAAACACTTTAATGAGATCGACTTCATCATGGCGGATAAAAAGCACATATTCAGGGATGTCTCCGTGATCAACAGGTTTAACACCGGAAGTGATCACCGCATGGTTAGAGGCACCCTGAATATCAATTATAAGCTGGAAAGGATGCGCATGATGAAGTCTACGCTCCGACCTACCCGACTGCAAATGGCCGCTGGTTCATCCAAGTTCCAATTGGAACTCCAGAATCGCTTTGCCATTCTTGACCACCGCGACCAATGTTGACGAGGACCTTGAAAAGGTGACCAAAATAATTGGAGAGGAAGGGAGCCGGTTCTGCAGGGCTCGAGCTGGGAGCCGTAAGTCGGATCTCTCGGACGAGACTTTGGACCTTATGAGGTTAAGACGAGAAACTCTACAGACATCTCCTTCGCAAACAGCTACGCTAAACAAACAGATAAAGAAGGCAATACGACGTGACCTTCGTAAGGCTAATGCTCTCCTCATAAAAGAGTTGATCGAGCAAAACCGTGGGATGCGCGTATTCGCCCGAAAACTGGGACGTAGCCACATGACGAAGTTGAGGACAGCTCGTGGAGACATGGTCACCTCTAAGCCAGAGATCTTGTCTGAGATTGAAGATTTTTACGGCCAGTTATACCGCTCGCGCTGCCGAAGTCCTGTTCCCGACCCCTCCGATTCGAGGGCCACATTAACACGCCACTTCACAGAGGACATGCCCGAAATAGATATGGATGAGATTGAGATGGCTTTAAAACAGCTTAAAAATGGAAAAGCTCCGGGAGAGGATGGAATCACTTCTGAGCTCCTGAAGTCTGGTGGAAGACCGGTTCTGAGGGAGCTCCAGAGAATCTTCAACAGCGTCATCTTCTCCGGAAGAACTCCGAAATGTTGGGGCAGAGGTGTGGCTGTTTTGTTCTTTAAGAAGGGAGATAGAACCCTCTTGAAGAACTACAGGCCGATAACACTTCTGAGCCACATCTATAAGCTGTTCTCGAGGGTCATCTCTAATAGAATCTCAGCCAGGCTAGATAGCTTTCAGCCTCCAGAACAGGCCGGGTTTCGACGGGGTTTTAGTACCATAGACCACATTCACACGCTGAGGCAAGTTATACAGAAAACTGTAGAGTATAACCAGCCACTTTGCCTCGCGTTTGTGGACTATGAGAAAGCTTTTGACTCGGTCGAGACCTGGGCGGTGATAGAATCCTTGCAGCGATCTCAGGTCGACTGGCGATACGTGAGTGTGTTGAGACATATTTATGATTCCGCCATGATGATCGTTCAACTCCAAAGCCACGGCACGAAACCTATCCAGTTGCAGAGAGGTGTAAGACAGGGGGATGTTATATCCCCGAAACTGTTTTCGAGTGCACTGGAAGATGTTTTCAAAATGTTGGATTGGGTTGAACGAGGAATAAATATCAATGGGGAATACATCTCGTACCTCCGTTTTGCGGACGATATCGTCCTGATAGCAGAGTCGCTGCAGGATCTGGAGGAAATGCTGTCCGAATTAAATGCTGCTTCTCGACGCATCGGACTCGGGATGAATTTAGAAAAAACCAAAATCGTGTTTAATGATTTGGTAGTCCCGAGACCGGTTGCCTTTGGGGGCACTCCCGTAGAAGTTGTTTCGCAATATACTTACTTGGGCCAAATCATACAGCTTGGCAGGAACAATTTCGAGAGGGAGGCGGACAGAAGAATACAGCTCGGATGGGCAGCATTTGGAAGGCTAAGGCATGTCCTCACGTCGTCTATACCACAATGCCTGAAAACTAAGGTTTTCAACCAGTGTGTGCTCCCCGTTATGACGTACGGTTCTGTGACGTGGACACTCACTGCGGGGCTAGCCCACAAATTCAAGGTCACTCAGCGTGCTATGGAACGGAAGATGCTCGGGTTTCTCTGGTAGATCGCATCAGAAATGAAGTGATACGCCAGAGAACTAAAGTAACCCGACATTATGAAAAGAATTAGCACGCTGAAGTGGAGTTGGGCTGGTCACGTATGCAGAAGGACTGATGGTCGCTGGAGCAAAAAAGTCCTAGAGTGGAGACCGCGTCTCAGTAAACGTAGTGTGGGGCGCCCCCCGGCAAGGTGGGAAGACGACCTGCGCAGGTTGGCCGGCATCGAATGGATGCGAACGGCCACTGACAGGAAGAAGTGGCGTCATTTGGGGGAGGCCTATGTCCAACAGTGGATTCAGATAGGCTGATGATAATGATGATGAATGGTGAGGGAAAACATCGTGAAGAAACCTGCCTATCCCTATGGATAGGTAATAGCCAGTGCTTATGTACGGTGATGCACTGCCTTTCACGTTGAGTGCTGTCTATCTAGTAAATGGCTCATATCTTAAACGGTTACGGAATTTCGGATATGGGCACTAACGCCTCTGACAACTCCACCTCAATGAAGAAAAAAGGAGTTGTCAACAGTGTTTTATGAGCAGACAATTGTAGAGGATATCTTAATCGAACTACTTTTTATCTCATTGGAACCCATATATGTATGTATATCCACATTCAGACTCTTTCGTCGTACATAACAAATACCACTTATCTTCAGTATATCTCCTTTCCAAAGCATATCCTATTCAAATCCCTTACCAGCTCGATTGAGTTAGTAAATAGCAAACTGCGTTACTACGGCCAAACACAGTTAATTATTATGTACGAAATGCATAGCATCTGGATCAATATTGACTGAATCTGCCTCAGTTACTCTGAGAATGAGCAATGGGATGGATCATCGAGATAAATATATAAGGGAGTAGGAATTATACGGATGTTAGGCGATGGGTTAGTAACTTGTCACCATTTTTAAATGTTGAATGCCTGTAAAATTTCAGTGGGAATGGTATAAATTACCGAAGAGATTATGAATTACTTTATCCAATGTTCGGTCTGTCCTTGATATGGATAATAGGATTGTGTATACGAGTGTCAAAATGCTTATACTTTGAAATGTAATTAAATAAGAGTACTTATATTATCTTATCCCTGTCGAGTTAGAATTTACCTCGGATACATAATATCTCCTTAATCACATTGACATTTTCACTATTTGCGATACGCACTGCATACTACTGTGAGGAAAAAAATCGTGAGGAAACCCACATGTTCCCCGAACAGGTAATAGTGCTTGTAAATGAAGACTCGGATTACCATCTATCACATTAAGTACACTGACAATCTGATCACCATGTGAGTTCCAAGGTGGCTATAGAATTACGAGTACTACCTTCGCGATTGCAAAGATGGACACTTGAACCTCTGACTATCCCGCAAGGGTTAGTGGAAGTGAACGCGTTTGTCTTGTGTCACATAGACATGATCTATAGTGATTGTATTATTATTATAATATTGGTCTCATCAATATGTGGTATATTATTTACAGATTTCTAGCCCTTTCACCCATGAATTCCACTTATTCTTATACCCTACACCTTTCTTATGAAATGCAGCTAGCTACCATTCTATTAAGTCCCATACTAACACGGCAGTAATTAGAATAATTGCTACGCAATACGGATTCAGCTCGCTTAGGCAACTTAAGCGCAGATCAGTCGAATGATGACGTCAGCTGTTAAATATTAATTGAGATGACGCCTTCACTTGGAACGGTGAGTCAATATTACAATACGATGGTTCGTTACGTGTACATATATTGTGTTAGGGATATACTGGGATGGGAATAGCTGATATATAAGCTGGCCTTTTTCGGTCTGGAAGACTATTAAATGCATCTATATATAGACTTCGATTTGATTACATACATAAACATGGTCGCCCTTTAATGTCTTTTCGGGTGGACAGAACCACGAAGATATAATAACTCTTCCGTCTCTTTTTAGCATGAATATTGGGGTTGCGATGTTATAATGAAACATTAAGGCTAGTTTGCTAGTCCATTGACAAATTGATCACTTTACCCGAAGTCTCTTAGTGGCCTCCTACGACAGACCGGGAAGAACAGCAGCTAGTTAACATTCTTTTCCGTATCAGACTAGCACTGGACTTGATTTAATGCCAATGTTTTGTATTAATCCCGTGACAAATTCATTAAACACGCTAAAGGTTACACACAAAATAATATCAACAACAAAGGTGTTCATATGTCTTGACTAACAGGTGAGGTTAAACTTTGGAGGTTATTATACGTTAGTACATGCAATAATTAGTATCTGTAAAATTTACTATCACATTTGGACTCTGAGTTTCAAATGAAACATGAGCTTTGATTGGTCATAAGCCTTTCGAAGACGCTTATGTGGGCATTCTAAATGTATAAAATTGAGTGTGTATGAATATTCCTAAACTTCTAATCACCATACTATAATTAGAAACGATATATTTACAGCATCCAATTTAGGATTCCATTAAAACGTGTACGCTATAATGAGAAAAAACGGCTTAATCTTAAAAGAATGGCTTTGCTACGAAAAATATTATTACGAACGATATCGCAGGCTTTGCCAAGGCGTTTTTGATAGCGCCTAACGTGCTACGAAATGACGCTACGAATAATTTAAGAACATAATTGTTTTCGGGGATTTGAAGAGGCATTTACTTTGTTTATGGGGCTGTTCTAGAAATCTAGAAGAAGGTAAGATTTTGGTGTTTTTTCTGATATTAGTAAGAGAATAGTGCTGTATCATTCAGTGTATGAATGCTAAGGACCTAAGTAAATATAAAATATTTTACTTATATTTATATTTTACGTATATTTAGTTATGTTAATTCCGTAGTGATTCAGGTACCAATGGTTTCAAGATGAATCGGAATACAACCTACTTTATGGAACCAGAGCTTTAATTGACCAGAAACTGTATTAATAATAATAAAAGAACGTAAGACGAATTCTTTACTAGTTATCCATTTCTTTTTCGTCGCCTGCTTTATTTACTTATAATTACAAATCAGTGTAGCTCAGTCGCTGAAGGCAAACTCTGTATTAGTGGGTACAGGGTTCAAACTTTGCTTCTACCAATGGAAATTAAATTGTTCGTATACATTTTCACAATAAATATAATTTTGCGATATGCACAAAATGCACCAGTGAGGCAAAATATTGCTAGGAAACCTACCTGTTTACAGAACAGGTAATAGTTAGTGCTTGTAAATGGCGGCATGGCTTACCACCTTTCACGTTGAGTACTGACTATTCAGTCAACACGTATGTTGGAGGTGGCATAGAATTACTACCTTCACAATTGCGGAGATGGACACCTGAACCACTGACTACTCCACAAGAGTTATTGGTCGTGAGCATATTTGTTTTTGTCTTTATTAACTATATAATTGTTGTTATAAGTACATACCGTCATTATTCACATACATGTACATATATCCCTTACGGAATCCCTAGAAGCTTAAGTTTTCTATGACAATAATTTCAGTTCAAGATATATATTTAAATTAACCCTCTGTGACAGGTATCCCATGTTGTCTAACTCTTAAATATATAACTTGACACAAAATCTGTCCTTCACAGCAATACTCAGTGTCCATAAACAGTAACATATTTAACAAAAGCACTCCTATTCAGTGCAGAGGAAATGTCCCCTCATAAAAACGTCATAACGCACCCGATAAAACTATTCCCTGCTCTGGCCGTTTAAATGATATAGCTAGTGTCGTTTAGGAGTATTGTCGTGATAAAATAGAATTCTTACTTACATAGAAACTTAAGCCTGTCTGAAATGAAAGTCTTTTTATTTTATATATAAGGATCATAAATATCACTTATTTTAAGTTAAAAACAATTCTAGTTTAGGAAGTCTGCCGTGTTAGTGTGTCAGAGATTCTGTCCACTCCGAAAGGTATTAACGTACGTGAATTAATATGAATACACGTCCTTTAATCGCTTTCGGAGGAAACAAGATACTTTTCCTGAATCCCCTTTTTGCACGAATAATTAGGGATGTGATATCATAATAGGACATTTGTGATAGCTTTTTAGTCCGTCGCCCAATAGTTCCCTTTCCCCCTTATCACTTAGTCGCCTCAAATGACATTCCGGGAAAAACGGCAGCTAGTTAACATCCTCTCTAAGTCCCCAAAACGCACGGGACTTATTTTTAAATCACATTAATAATAAACAGCGATTATTTTGAAGTAAATAAATATTGAGTCACCTCATTATTATTTGCACGCACTACACAACATTACACAATGACTTTACAATTGCACTCAAAGCCTTTATTGTTTACTAACACGGAATTAATGGGTTTTATTCGCATTTCCACAATCAGTTTAATGCAGTACTTTTCTATTGTAACTATTAGTGTTGCTATTGAGATGTAGTTTACTGTTTATAGTGATTACTAGTGACCCGCTCCGGTTTCGCACGGGTATAGAACATATAGCCTACTCCACTATTTAATGGTTGTTATTATACATATGAACCTTCCTCTTGAATCACTCTATCTATGAAAAAAAAACCGCATCAAAATCCGTTGCGTAGTTACAAAGATTTAAGCATACAAAGGGACATAGGGACAGAGAAAGCGACTTTGTTTTATATTATGTAGTGAAGAGTACGTTATAAATAATGAAATTGTAAAAGCATATTTTACTTGTGACTGTTTGAGGATATGGAGCGGATGGTTGACAGGAGGGTTATGACAGGAATGTATCTTGTAGTCGTATATCAGCTCAATTACATACAGCATCGTTATGCTCTGCAAAAAAAAAAAAAAAACTCTCCATAAGTTTTAGGGGGCTGTTGTGATATCAGTTTGGTTCGCATAAAACATACATACATATGTATAATCACACCTCTACGTCTCCTAGGCGATAGGCAGAGACTATCGCTACCTGGAACGATCT